>QEPC01003278.1:4185483-4212136 GCA_003113815.1 Sphenodon punctatus
CCCCCCCCCCCCCCCCCAAGGCCTGGGAGAACAGTCAGGTTTTATAAGCCCGACGGAAGGCCAACAGACTCAGGGCCGGCTTCCTCTGGGAGGGAATTCCATAGTCGCAGCCTGGCCATCGATGACGCCCTCTCCATAGTGGCCCCTCAAATTACACGGGGGACCTCCAGGAAGGCGCCCCCGGCAGACCAAAGGGGACGTTCTGGGACGTGGACGGTGAGTCGGACCCTAAGGTATGAGGGGCCAAGATCATTTCATGTATGAAATGGTTGTCAGTAGTTAAAATGGGATGGAAAACACTGTTCATAGCCACATTCCCTCAGCCTGAACTCTGAACCCTGGGTGTTACCAAGCTTAACATACAAGGACATTTGATGTGTGTTGAATTTGATGAAGTCAGCCTGGGCATGTAGCTGCATGAACAGATGTTTATGCCACTGCATGTTTACAGCTACTCAATACTTTCCTCTCATAAGCTGTTTCCCAGATGATATGATATCCCTTGGTACAATGTGTCCAGTTATGGGAGAGAGAAGAAGGTTCTAAGCTGGCAAAGGGCTGGCAGCCCCAGAAGAGAAACCGCTGAGACTGTGTGGGCAGAGCTTCATCCCAAGGAGATTCCAATTGTGAAAGGATTCTATAAGTGCTTCTTTCCACTATTATTATTATTATTAATTACATTTCTATACACACCCCTCCTGCCTAACGGCAGCCCAGGATAATGAACAACATATAAAATATTATATAAAACATCATAAAAATACAGAAAATAAATACATCATAACAATAACATATTAAATGCCAATCCTCCAAGGCCCAGAAAACAAACCCCAGTACCCATAAAAGAAAATATAACGCACACCCCCTCACTCATTCCCCTCACCAAATACCTGGTGAAACAGCCAGGTCTTGCACTGTTTACGAAAGGAGGGGAGGGGAGAGAGGAGAACCTCTATGGGGAGGGAATTCCATAGCCACGGCGCAGTCACTCAGAATGCCCACTCGAACATGGCCACCCGGGAAACCCAGGGGACCTCCAAGTGGGCATCCCCAGTCAACCACAGATGTTGATCCAGGACACCAGGAGTGAGGCGTTCCTGCAGGTAGGCAGGGCCCAGGCCATATAGGGCTTTAAAGGTAATCACCAACACCTTGAATCTGACCCGGAAGACTACAGGCAGCCAGTGCAGACAACAGAGCACCGGTGTTATGTGCTCCGAGCAGCCCATCCGCACAAGGAGGCGAGCTGCCGCATTCTGCACTAACTGCAGCCTCCAGGTCATCACCAGGGGTTGCCCCACGTAGAGTGCATTGCAGTAGTCCAATCTCACTATTCCATCACTTGCCAGGAACACACCGTAACTAGACTGGCCCATTACAAAAATACATGTATCTATGGTCTCTGGATGACCAAAAATCAGTAGCAGGGTGGTGCATATCTCTAGAGGTAACAATTACACCCACGAGTCACAAATGTGTGTTGTGTGTGAACATGATTTTTCAGATCCTAGTTTGTGATAAACATTCATGCTTACACAAGCAGAGATAACGACTAAATTTGCGATAGCCAAAATGAGTAGCTAGTGCTAAATCTGGTAATTCTAAGTGAGCTTTTACTTCCCTCACCAAATATGACAACGTTAGTCCAATATTCTCTAAAATGGATCTCTTTACAATTTGGAACTACTCACCTTGGGCTGAAGCACAAACCATTCATCTGTCTAGTTTTCAAAGTTCCAGGAGTCAAAAGGAATTTCTACCTCCCCAAGAAAGCTATTTCTGCCAAATCTGTCATAGTGCCAAACAGAAAGTTGTAGGGTCCTGGTCTCCAGCTGTGTATGGCTGATAACATACTATCAAGAGGCAAAAAGAATGAAGAAACTTGTTAGGAGCAGATTCCAATTCTCTAATAGTAATATAACATTTACAGCCTTATATTCAGAAAGGCAACAGTAGCTGATAAATGAGGCATGTAAGAGACATTTGTTCTCTTGACCAGTATAATCAGATCAATTACAGAAAGCTATTCTTCAAGAGCGATCTATAAAGTGTAATTGTTCACGCTACTTTTATTGTTGTGACCTGTAGTTTTAATTTCATTTTTCCAATTGTTATCCTGCCTATTCTGAATGGTTCAGGATGACTTAGAAACATTAAAAACAAAATATAAAAAACAAATAAAACAGCAAACCCCAAACCTCTGCAAAACCCTTTCCCCTCACTCCTCTCCAAACCCACCCCACCTTCATCCCAAAAACCCTCTACCCCACTCCAAACCTCCCAACCAGCCCCTATTTCTCCCTGCCAAATGCTTTTCTAAACAAAGAAGTTTTGCACCGCCGCAAAGACTCTTGTGCCCAAGCTCAAATGAATCTCAAGGGGAAGGGAGTTCCACAAAACTGGGGCAATGACTGAGAAAGCTGTCCTGCACCCCCCCATCGTATGGACAAGGGTAATAAATGGAATCTGCAAGAGGGCACTACCAGCTGAATGTAGGGGCCCCAGTGGGACAGGGTAGCCTGGACAGGTGGTCTTCCAGATATATGGGACTCGGACCATTTAGGGCTTTAAAGGTCAACACCAGCACCTTGAATTGTGCCCAGAAAGCTAGAGGCAGCTAGTGCAGACTTTGGAGCACTGGTGTAATGTGCTCCCTGCAGCTTGTACCCCAAGGATTCAAGCTGCAGCATTCTGCACCAGCTGCAGCTTCCAAACACACATCAAGGGTAGCCCCATGTAGAGCGCATTGCAGTAATCTAGCCTCAAGGTGATGAAAGCATGGAGGGCAGTGGCCAGTTCCAAGTCAGAAAGAAAGGGCTGTAGCTTCCTCACTAGATGGAGTTGGTAAAAAGCCCTCCTGACCACCGCCGCAACCTGAAGATCCAGGTGCAGCAAAGGATCCAGAAACACTCCAAGGCCGCAAACCTGGGTGACCAGAGGGAACCAGACTCCATCAATAACAGAGGAGTCCCAATCCCCTCCAAGTCACAAGGCCGGCCAACCATCATCAGTTCAGTCTTGTCAGGATTCAGCTTCAATCGGCTCACTCTCATTCAGTCCCCAGCCGCAGCCAGGCATTGGGTAAGCACTGAGACTACAGGACCTGCGTTGAATGAAAAGGAGAGATAGAGCTGGGTGTCATCAACATATTTGACACTTCACCTCAAACTTCTGAATGATCCCGCCCAGTGGCCTCAAATACACATTGAACAAGAGGGAAGACCAAATAGAACCCTGTGGCAAGCAGTCATCATCACCACCCGCTGAGACCTCCCCAACAGGAAGGAACGGAACCACTTAAGAGCAGCCCTGCACACCCATGCCAGGTACTTCAGTCATGTCAACAACACCTTGTGATTAACTGTATCAAAGGCTGTTGAAAAATCTAACAAAATCAGCAGGGTAGAATTTCTCTTATCCATCTCCAGACGCAGGTCATCGACCAAGGCCACAAGCACAGTCTCCATGCCATACGCAGGACGAAAACCCCAACAGAAATGCGTCCAGGACTCCAATAGCATTGAGATGAGCCTGGAGCTGCCAAGCAACCACTCATTCAATAACCTTCCCTAGAAAGGGAAAGTTAGAGACAGTCCAATAGCTGGCTGGGGAATCAGTGTCCAAAGATGGTTTCTTAAGCACAGTCTGGACAACTGCCATTTTAAGGGCATCTGACACCCTGTCCTCTCGAAAGGAGGCAGTCACAACCCCCACCAGCAATGGCCCCAACATCTCCCGGCTGGTTTCCACCAGCCAGGACAAGCAAAAATCCAATTCACAACTGGTTGCCCTCAGCATCCCAAGCACCTCCCCCACATCGGCAAGTGATAACAATTGAAACTGTTCTAAATAAACAGGACAAGACCGAACTTCCATAACCTCAAACTCTGATCCTGCAGTCAAAGTGGCAGCACCGAAGTCATTGTGAATATAAATGATTTTGTCTGCAAAGTAATTAATAAAAATGTCACAGCAGGCAACAGATGACACCATTCCCGTCCCCCCATCCCCCCCGGAAATTACTGGAATTAAAAAAGTAAAGGGAAGGAGCCGGCATACTCCATGGGTGCAGATGGGTGTTCAAGTGTAAAAACCAAAACACCCACACCCACAGGGATGGGTCTGCCAATACCACTGAGAGATGGCTAGAGAGGCCACGCAGGTACCCCCAAGAAGACACGCCCACTGGGGGAAGATGCCAGACGCCTGGCCAGGAGCCGTTAAAGGAGAACCAAAACATGACCGCAGTGTACTGACTCCCAAAATGTCAGGACAGAAAGCATCCGACAAGATGAAGGGAGCCAGCACTGCGACATGTGCAGGCAGACCACAGTAAGGCAAGGGACCCCAGGAGAGGGAGGCCGGTCCAACTGCACGAGGGGGTGAGGGAAAGACGGCTAATCACAGCACACCTGCCCATCACAGAGCCGAGGGCATACCGCAGCGCCCACTCCGCCCACATCCCCCCACTCCAACACAGCCATGGGGCAAGGGCAAGGGAGTGCAACCGACAGCAAGGTAATAGCGAGGTTACCCCAACAACCCAGGATGGAGGGGCCCCGCATGCCAATACCAGAAACCATCCCGAGGGAAAACAGGGCTGGCAAATGACAGCTAACCATCTCCCCGCCCCCCAGGAGAGCACCCAGACACAGGAGCAACGCACCACCGAGGAGATGGTCGAGGAGAGCCTCCGCGACAGTCAGGTAACCCAGCTGTGCCCCCTAGGAGGAGAGGGGAAGGATCCCCCAATGGGAGAAAAAGGAGGGCTGCAGGACAGATGCTAACCCCCATGCAATACCCCCAACAGGAGACAACCAGCTCCACTGTCACCACAGCAACTGGGCGGGCCCCAAGCTGCCAAGCTGAACAGCCCCCCACACGTGGTACCCAAAAGGGGGAGCCCTGGTCAAGGCAGGACACACGGGACTTCATACACGTGTGGGGGGCTGAAAAGGTCCAGCATGACCTGGTGCACAGCTACAAGACCAGACAGGTCTATGAAGTCATCACCCGGGAGATGCAGCAGCAGGAGTACAATAGGGATGTCACCCAGTGCATGCAGCAGGCAAAGAACTTGAGGTCCGGATACAAGCATATCAAGGACAACAATCTCAAGTCCAGCCGTGCCATGCGTATGATGGAGTTCCATGATGAGCATGCCCTCTGCATGGACGGGCATATAGATGCCTCTGCAGACACGGCACCGCCTTTGCCAGGGGCAGAAAGCAGGTCAGAACAACAACCCCCCTGCCCGATTCCCTGGAGCAGAGGGAGAATGCTGCCCCTGGCGAGGCCAGCCAGGATGCGGGAGGGGACAGCCCCATCACACAGGGGGAGGAGGCAGCCTGGGAAACCGTTCACACAAACATCACCCTCTGCATGCGTCCACAAAACCCACAGGGCGACAGGCCACGGGGGTGCACGCAGAGTGGACAGACACCCGGGACATCTCCCAGGATGCAGAGAAATATGATCCAGGTAGGAGCACAACCATGGCCCCGGGGGGGGGGGAGGTCCTTGGCCACAGTGACCAGAGCCCAAGCCAGGCAGTTGGGATCAACTGATGGATCATTATTCCCGTTACAGCTCAAGGGTGCCTGGAGGTTCACGAGGAGGAGGTCGTGGAGGAGGAGGTGGTTGAGGAGGAACCGGTGGTACCACCGAGACCCGGACAACAGGACAACGATGGTAGGCCACCATGGCCATGGTGGCCATGGTGACCTACCATGGGTTGTGGGCAGTGCCGGGGCGATGGGGTAGCAGGCAAGCCACAGAGGTAGCCCCTTGAGTAATACACCCGCCATGTATGACAGGGAAGGGCTGGGAGACCCAACAGTAGGGCAACTTAGCTACACGGGTTAATATTCCCTGACAGGAATGCAGATGTGGCGTCACAAGGGAGGAGGGACCACGAGACATGCCCACAATGAGGTGCTGGGACAACATGGCCCTGGGTGAAGGTACACTCATATGGGGCCACCACTGTGGTCTGACACAGAGGATGAGAATACGGGGACCCCACCCTATCGGTTCCAACCAACACAGGGTCAGGCATGGAAGAGGAACAGGTACTCCCTGTGGCAAAACAGATGCACCGCTAGGGGTACAGGGTACGGAAATGGCAAGCAACACAACCCAATGGGGTAACGTCTTCCACAGATGAGCCCCCCAAGTCCTGTGAGGGTTGCTGCTGCCAGCAGTGCTGAGAGGAATCGGGAGATGCGGGCCAGAATAGGAGAGGACCTGGGGAGGGAACTGTTGGAGGAAACCTGAAGGTTAGCCGAAGTGCACTCAGAGGAGCTCGCTCTCACCAGGGAGGTGCAAAAAGGGGAGGGGGATAGTGGCCACCTGGAGTCCTGTGACCCTGTGTGGGTCCCCGCCCTCTGGGCAGCCCCCTGATATTCCCTGTGGTGGTGGTGTCAAGCACCTAGGTGGCTTGGCAGCCTGTCGTGGGTTGTATGTGCCACGTGTGTGCTTGTGCTGTCCCATGACAGTGTTGTCCGTAATGCCCCTGTACGTGGGTGGGTGCTAGGTACAGGCCCCAACCCCACCGTAGCGGCTACAGTTGCCCTGGAGGCCTTGGCATGGGCCAAGCACAGTGTCAGGTGGGGGTTAGCCATTGGTTGGCCCCTCTCCGGGGCTGCCCCACCTATCGCTGCTCAGGTTGCCCCCTGTTGATTCCCACCATCTACACTGTTGGCGATGTATAGGCAGCAGGAGAGACGGCCTGCTGACCGTGAGTGTGGGCTGTTTTAGGCCCATCAGTTTTCCGCCTGTGTTCCTGCTTGATCCAAGCGGTTGGGGTGCTGGCATGGGTGAACCAGGGTCCCTGTGTGGGGTGTGTGTGCTGGGTGCTTACTGACCCATACTGACACAGTTTCTATTTCACGCGTATGTTAGTAAGTCACCCTAGGGGCTTTCTGGAAAGCTGCCCCTTTTAGAATAACTGGTTCTAGTTTTATTTTGTATTTGTCTGTTCCAATGTTGTGTCTTATATGTGCCTGGTACTTGCAATGGCCATTTGGCCACACAATAAAATTATTATTATTACTGACCCACACCGTTTCCTCGCACCCTTTCCCCTTCTCCTTCTCCATTCTCCCTTCTAGCTACTCTGGTTGTTTTCCTGGCCATTGTTCGCCTGGGACAGATGGTCGGGCAGCTCCAGCATGTGGCCTCGGAGCTCTGTGCTGGCGCATGGCTGTACGAGGAGATCAGTGAGTGTGCTGTGTGTGTGTGTGGGGGAGACCCTCTCCTCGGGTGTCTGTTTGGGGTTCCATGCTGTTGGGGCCCTTGTACTGTCCTAGTGGCTCGACCCCAGTCCCTCAGTGCAGGCGAAGATTGCAGAGTGGACCAGGGAGCAGGAGGAGATTCTGCTGCTGCTACTGCACCTCCGACAGAGGGTGCACCAGCTCGACTGCGCCCAGGCAGAGCGCTGGAGCCGGGTATGGGGTGGGCGTCCCTACTGAGGGTGGGGATCCGCCCCACCAACCCTCACCCCAGCTCCCTTGTCCCTGTTCCATGTTCCGCTCTGTTTCCCCTTGTTATTAAAGTGGTTCTGCTCCCTTCTCCAGTTGTGTGTCCTCTTTTTTCCTTTGAGCTGGTCTAACGTGTGGGCACCTTACGGTGGTTGTGCCATGGTTGACTGGCAGGAACTGGGTATCTCGAGCTTGCCCCCCCCCCCGGTGGTTGTGCTGCAGCTCAGTCAGCTCCCCCACTGCCATTCCCGGGCAGCCCAGCTGTGCTGTGTGCTTCCATCCCTGCCGCCGCGACCGCCTGTGTCCTGTTCCCAGCTCATTTTATGGGGGCCTTTGGATTGTGTGTGCGGGGGCTCTGCCGGGGGGGTTGGGTGTTTGTGTTGGGGTCCTCTGCTGCTTCAGGCCTCTGACCTCCTCTGTGCCCCTTCCTGCCCCCCCACCCCCATTGGGGTCCCCCTACCTCCTTGACCATGCAGCCCTTCCCTGTGTGGTTGTGTTCATGGTTGTGTGTGTGTGGGTTCTGGTTTGTGGGGTGTCCATGGCACCTTGCCGTCTGGCCTCTGTCACGGGGCTGGCCGGGGCCGCTACCTTGTGTCTCCTGTCATCCCTGTTCCATCCTACCCTGCCCACACAGGGTCTGGCGGTTCGGGGCGGAGCTGCATGACGTGGCTTCATTTGTCCTCCGTCAGTCATGTTGTCCCGCCACTATGCTGGGCGGGGCTTCCCCGCCGTTCGCTGTCTCAGCTGTCCATGTGAAGGTCATAGGTGTTTGCTCTGTGTTTTCCGGGGTGGGTGTGTGGCTGATGGGTGTGTGGCAGCCCGGTGCCACCAGGTGTTCACTGGGTGTGGTCACTCACCCATCTCCACCCACCGGGCTGGCGTTGTCATTCATGTAATAAAGGCCTATAACATGGCTGCAGGAGATGGGGCATGCAGGACCTGGGCTTAAGGTAAATGCCAAAGATTGCAAGAGCCATGATAAAATCTTGAGAAAAAAATCTTGGCAGACCTGATATTGGAACAGGCCAGCAGAAACCCTTTGAAAATGTTACAGGGTTAGGGTTACACATAGGATGTTTCTACACATTTTACACACAGAAACAAGGGCACAGACGGATTTGACGTGAGTTAAATAGCATCCACTGTTCTGCCTGGATTTTTCCAAACCTGGGCTGCTGCAGGCAAAAAGGCTCCTGGTGGCAGCAGCTCTAGCTGGCAAGAGGCTACGGTTGCTTCCAGGGAAGCTGGTGAAGGTGGCTGCTGGTTGGGAACCAACACTTATGTCCTACGGCTGCCAGTACCTCTCCAAAGCAGCCCTGGCTACTGGGGCCACTTTCAGACCCCCCACCCCCGGCGTATATTCTGAGTGCGGGAGGGAATGCGCAAGCCAGGATATGTGCGGGGTTTGGCTGGTCTGAAAGCCCCCAAAGATGCAGAGATACAGAGCAGGAAACAGTCAGAAAGAAGGCTTTGCCGGTGCAAACACTCAGAGATACAGAGCAGGAAAGTCAGAAAGAAGAAGCCCCAAAACTCTGCTCCAAATCCATCTGAACCTCAGAAGTAGAATCCAACGTGTGTGGGACTGACTGTCCACCCTGTTTCAAGAGAAAAATGCAAATGAACAGGTAAGGAAATTTCCCACTCTCTTTTTGCAGGGTGGACAATCAGAACTGATGGGATGGGAAGTCCCCATGCAGTGCCCTTCGAAGGGAAGGCTGATTCTCACCAGGCCAAAAAAAACCCAGTCTTACCCCAAATGGGTCTAATTCCCAACCGGACTAAGTCAGAATTCTCTGAAGCACCCAAGAGCCACTTCAGTGGATGCTAGAGAGTCCTCTCTGTAGCTACACATGAAGGAATGAGTAGAGGGCCAGACGGTCACTGTGCAGATTTCCTCCATTGACAGCCTACCCAAGAGCACCAAAATCATAACTGCCCCTAAGAGAACGCACAGCAATTCTCATAGAAGGAGGAACCTACGAGGCCTTGTAAGTCTGTTCCCAGGACCCTCGCAGCCTCTTTTCCACCTTTGACTCCCTTCTCAAACCCCCGTCCTCCTCCTCCCTCTTCTCTCTCAGCTCAGGATCTTTCTCTCTTTTTCGCCTCTAAGGCCACTTTTAGACAATCGTGGCGGCGCCTGTGCTTGTTTTTCAAAACTACTGGGAGGCGGGTTTACACGGGACACCGTGTTGATTATGCACATGTGTGGGCGCCACGCATTCATTTCCAGCCGCGAGCTAACCGGGTCACCGATTGAGGGTGGACATACGCGGCTGGAAATGGACATGCGTCGCCCACACGTGTGCATAATCGGCGGCGGTGTCATGTGTAAACCCGCCTCCCGGTAGTTTTGAAAAACAAGCGTGGGCGCCGCCGCAATCGTCTAAAAGCAGCCTAAGATCAACAAGATTCGCCTGGAAATCGCTTCCAAGTTCTCTCCCCCTACTACTGCCCCCTCCCCCCACCTCTCTCCCGTCCTCCTTCCTTCCCGCCTCCCTTGAGGAAATCTCCCTGCTCTCCTCCTCCAACCCCTCCACTTGCCCCCTGGACCCCATTCCTGCCACCTCCTGACGTCCATTGCTTCCACCATTGCCCCTCCCCTCCTGCACATCATCAACTTCTCCATCTCAACCGGCTCCTTCCCCTCTGCCTTTAAACACGCCACTGTCTCCCCCATCCTCAAAAAGTCCACTCTGGATCCCTCCGAACCCTCTAATTACCATCCTGTCTTGCTCCTCCCTTTTGCTTCCAAACTCCTTGAACAGGTTGTCTACTCCCGCTGTCTCAACCTCCTCTCTGCCAACTCCTCCCTTGACCCCCTCCAATCTGGCTTCGCTCCATTGAAACTGCTCTTACTAAGATCATCAACGATTTTCTTATAGCTAAATCCAACTGCATTTACTCTATTCTTGTCCTCCTTGATCTCTCTGCTGCCTTCGACACCGTTGACCACTCACTCCTGCTTGAATCGCTCCACTCCCTTGGATTCCGGGACTCTGTCCTTGACTGGTTCTCCTCCTACCTTTCTGACCGCTCCTTCAATGTATCTCTTCCTAACTCCTCCCCCTCCCTACCCCTCTTGTTCGGGGTTCCCCAAGCGCTGTCCTTGGCCCTCTTCTCTTCTCTACCTGCATCCTATCCCTAGGCAAACTCATTGCCTCCCACGGTTTCCAATGCCAGCTATACGCTGACGACACCCAACTCTCTCTCCACTCCTTCCCTCTCCCCCTCTGTTCAAGCTCGTCTCACCAACTGTCTCTCTGATATCTCCGCCTGGATGTCTCAACGCCAACTCAAAGTGAACATGGTGAAAACGGAACTCCTTATCTTCCCTCGCAATCCTTCCTCTCCCTCTTCCTTGTCAATTGCCATTGGCGGGGTCTCCATACTCCCTGTCCCCCAAGCCCATAGCTTGGGTTTCATCTTCGACTCGCACCTTACCTTCAAACCCTACATTGACTCCGTTGCCAAATTCTGCCAACATTGCTAAGATCTGTTTGTCTCCTCTGTCTGTCTGTCTCCTCTGCCAAAACTCTCATTCATGCCCTAGTCATCTCACGCCTCGACTATTGTAACCTCCTCCTTGCTGGCCTTCCCTGCTCTCACCTTTCTTCCCTCATCTCTGTTCAAAACTCTGCTTCCAGGATCATCCACCTAGCCCATTGCTTTGACCATGTGCAGCCCCTCCTCTCCTCTCTGGCTTCCTCTTCCTGAGCGCATTCTGTACAAACTCCTTGTCTTCACTTACAAAGCCTTTCACAACCTCGCTCCCACCTACCTCTCTGCCCTGATCTCCCTCCAAACCCCTGTTTGAGCACTCCGCTCCTCTTCCATCCCCTCCCTCACCCTCCTGCTCCGCCAACCGCCTTCATACCTTCTCCCTCGCTGCCCTGCACGCCTGGAAATCCCTCCCTGCCCTCGTCCTCTGGGACACAGGCAGAGTGCTCTCTAAGAGGCAAGCTCAGACTCTTCGCCCCATCTTTCATATAACTGGCTGGGGTATTACCGCCACAGGGTACCCCACCCCTCCCTCAAGGCCATTGCAGGAGGTGGAGGTGCGAGGCAACCTGCCTCCTCCCTCACACCAATACAGTCTCAGCTACATCATCCTGCAGGGGAGCCTGGTCTGAGGGGGTTGGAATGCCCAGGTTGGGCACACTCGCCCTCTGCGGCTGCACCGGAGCTTCCTGGGTCTGCTCCAGTGTCCTTCTCCTTGAGCGGACTCTCTACCTCCGCTCTGGGACTGAGCAGCACCCACTTGGCTGGAGAGCGCTGTTGTGTCCGACTGCCAAGACTTCCTTCCTCTGAAGTCATTACCGCCCTGTGGAAATGGGAGCGGAAAGGGGTGGCTACTAGTATGAAGGTCTGCCTCAGAGAAAAAAGGTGATAAACAGTCTGACCATGGCTGCAAGATGTTGCTGTTACTGCTGCCGCCACCCCTGCTCAAACTCCCTTTCATGCCAGTCGTGGAGGAGCGTGGAGAAGCCCCCAGTGGCCAGTACTCCCCCATAAGTGCCCCCCCTTAAGGAGACTAAAGAGAGGGGAGGGATGAAACCGGGGTAAGGACCCACCACCCCTGGGCTTCCTCTGCCACAAAGCTCAGAGTCCTGCCTTCCTGAGGAGGAGAGGAGGCTAGCCCCAAAAAGAAACTAACAAAAAAGTGGAAATAAAACCTACAGCTTAAAACAGCTCCCTGAGGGAACAGAGGACCCTGCTTCCTGCTCTCTCGCAAGGCAGGAATCAACTGGAGAGCCAGTGCAGAGGTATGCCCCTCCCACTAGAAGTGGCTGTCTATCATATGGATCCTGGCCTACTGCTGAATGAGTAAGGACATAACCCATCAGTTCTGACCATTCACCCTGAGAAGAGAGAAAAATCAGTTCAGATACCTAACTGTGTATGAGATGGAGACAAAGTAATTCAAAGGATATCATTAATTGGACCAATTTCTGTTGGTGAGAGTATGCAAGCTTTTGGGCCTCATCGGGCCCTCCTTCAGGCATGTAAGAAGTCTGAATTACAGACTGGACAAGTTCAGGGCAGATTTATGTTTATATTAGAGCAATCACTTGGGAGGGAGCTACTACTGAAAAGATGAGGAAGAAAGGTCATTAGCAGCTCAAAAGATAAAATGAAGGGGAAACAGCAGGTATAGGTGTAAACAGCAAGCAGTCTTACTTTCATGTTACTATAGAGGCTTATGAATCCCAGATCATTATTTAGTCCCACTGTTCATGGTAACCAACAGAATTATGAATTTTAATTCCCAGGTCTGTCTCTTCAATTTTGTATGGCACTAACTGTAGGAACTGAAGCACTTAGGCTGAAGGGATCTCCCGCTATTTAGCTGCTATCTACAATTCTAAGTACACTGCCTTTGCCAGGATGTATATTCTTTATCCAACTGTTAGAACTTGGAAGCCACAGCAGTGTCTTCTTGGAGAACAGTGTTAAGTGTGTGTGCTTTTTTTTTTTATTGTATGAATGATAATCCTAAAACCTAACTATAAATGATTTTGCAAATGTAGATATAGAATCAAATTCCTAGGTAAATATTCTGCCAAACCACTGGCTTACAGTTTATGAAATGACTGGCAAGAGGAGTTGTATTGGTCCCTCCTTCTTAAGCATTTGGCATGGGATTTTCAAAAGCCCCTAAGTGGTACAGAACATCATTTCTCTTGAAAGCCAGTGGCACTCAGGCTGCTATGTCACTTACAATATGTGCTTTGGAAAATTGAGTTTCCAAAACTCAGTGCAAACAAGATTTTAATAGTTCTGATAGAGATGCATGAAAGTAAGAAATGGTTGACTATGCCAATGATGGGTGCAATCCCAAACCCTTGCATGCAGCCAGGGCTCTGTGCACCACAAAGGACAGAGGAAACTGTGCAGGAATTGCGCAGGTCGCCACAGGTTTAAGTGCAATTGGGGGCCTGAAGCACAACATGTACATGTTTTTCTGCACGGTTTGCAGCCTTTGGGATCATGGCCTATGCTGCTCCTAAAAGCAAAATATTTCCTCAGTACCAAGCCACCAAGAGCTACAACAACTCTGACAACTAGATATTTTAGTTGAAATATTTCCTTTTCAGCACACTTTCCCAATTTTTTTTTTTTTTTAAAACTATAATTGCTACTGGTAATTTTTTATGTAATAAATCAATTAAATAAGAAGCAAGAAGGACAAAAGAGATTTCATAACATGGATAATGGGAATGGCAGCACTCTCACCTTTAGTGTTTCATTGAACTCTGGATTTGCAGTGTTGCTTTTGATTTTGGTCTTGCGTTTACTCTGGCGAGATTTGTCTGGTAAAAGGTATGCTTTGACATAGCTGTAGATTAAGAAGCAAATCATTTTCATACCATGAAAACAACAATATTGAAGTTTCAATGTGGCAAACATTACACTAGACGTTTTAGCCAGAAAATTTCTTTTTCCAGGATAATCTATGTACAGTGAACTGTATACATATCAGAGAACACATATCAGTCCCAACAGGCTGTAAATGTGAGCTACAAGGCTAAACACTAACAGTAAACACACACACACACACACACACACACACACACACAAAACCCCACACACAGGGCAGGGATTCTGACAGCATCAAAATAATCACAAGAGCCAAGCAGAGTTAGCAAATTTTAAGAAGTGCGCACAGCTTGTGTGTGTGTGTCTGTGTGTGTGTGCGTGTGTGTGTGTGCGCACGCATGTATAATCAGATATCTATCTATCTATCTTCATTAATTATATCCTGCCCAGCTCGAGGTGGCTTACAAAAAGTTAAAACATCATTTAAAAATATACATAAAATACACATAAAAGGGAAGCACAACAGTAAAAAAATAAAAACCCCATCCTCCCCATCCACTCTCACCCCCCCCCCCCCGCCCCCTCACCAAAGGCTTGGCGGAACAGCCAGGATCTAATCTAATCTATCTAGTTGATGACTTGCACAGTTCAACAGGCAAAACTCAAAATTACACACCAGTTACATCCTTCAGTTCTCCTTCATACATTATTTGTTGGATTCTGTTTGCAGACATACTTTTACTAGAGCTAGGCTACCACAGACATCATTCTCAAATATCTGAGTATGAACATAAAAAAATATAAATATGGCTTACCAGTAAAAACTTCAAAATAACTTAAGAGCCTAGATTGCAAGATTTCCTAGGATCCACAGGACTCACTGATGATATCAGAGAGACTTGAGATTTTATCCCACAAGTCTCTATTAGGTGTGACTTATGCATTTCTGAACATTTTACCCGATTACAAAAGAGGGAAAGCACTAAACAAGAAGGGGTAGGGCAGCAGAGAACAAAATACTAACCAATCATGCCATAGTCATCATGCTACATATTGCATTAAAAAACTGTCAGATAGCATGTGTTGGTAATACATTTCCAGTTGAAATTTTCAGTTAATTAGCTTTAGATAGGTTTGTATCTTCTGGTTTTTGCATTTTATATATATTTGTGGAATTAAGTTAACCCAGCATGGATAACTTCAAAAAGAATAAAGTTACAATGCTCAAACATTGGCAAAAAGTTAGTGTCCACAGCATTCACGCTATTGCTCTCTACAGAAATGTACTCTCTGCTAGCACTTTAGAGGACAGTGAAGTTGTGGACATGGGAATGGTTTAGTATGCCATTGCTCCAGCTGAGGTAATAAGTAATGAATTGACACCATTATCAATCTTCTGAGGTGTCCACAGATAATGCAGTCTAACCAGTAAAATGGATGGGAGGACTGAGGGAATTTCTTGGAAAATTTAAGAAGGGAGTCATCTTTGCTTACGGATCAGTTCTTTGCTTCTTTTCATCTGCTATAGCCAAGTTCCGACAGCTTTTTACCAGGATATTGAGGGCACCCGTTTTGTAGCTGTAGTTGATGAGGAGACATATTTCACCACTGACCTTCACGTTGCCATAGTCCCCAGTTTCACTGTAAACACTCATCATGCTATTAATGCTAGTCTGAAATAAAGAAGAAAAAAAGAAGGCTGTGAAGCTCAACTGTTTTTAGATGAGTGTGCGGTGCGCTCACGCGTGGTTTCCAAAATCCCACAAAATGGGATTAGACGAGATGCTGCCGTGAGTCACGCACACGGGAGGGGGATATGCATTCTTTTCCGGCCGCGATTTGACCGGGACTCGTCTAATCCCGCCTTGCGGGATTTTGGAAACCGCGCGCTCGTCTAAAAACGGATTCTTCACCCACTACCCACCTCCCACCCACTATGTATGTTACTGGGCACCCACAGGGCAACGCTGCAGCCCTGCAACACGTATAGTGGGTGCGTGGTGGGTGGAGAGTGTCTTGTGTGAAAATGGCCAAAGACATCATTTTCACATAATTAGAGCAGTTATGGACTCAACTAGCAGTGAAAAACAAAGGGTAGAACTCTCACGAGCTTTCATAAACAAGGGCATCGGAATACTGTAATATATAATAATACCACATATCGGCAGTATGTAGTAATCAGTAGAATTCTATATGCCTTAAATGTGCTGGCAAGTATTTTCATCTCCAACTTACCAATGAGATAGATAACTGAGGAACAGAGAGCTTGCCCAAGATCGCATAGCCAGTCACAGAAGCACAGTGGGTTGAATCAGACCAATGGTCTCTGAAATTCAGTACCTTGCCTCAGACAATGACTAGAACAAACCTGATGCTTCACAGGAAGTTACAGTAAATTACCATGGAAACTGTGCAAAAACATACATCAAGATGCCGCAATCACAGCTCATCACAGGCTCTTCTGGTAACATGAATATGCATCACAAATTTTGGGTTCAGTGATCTATCCTCCATGGAACCAGCAAAGTCTTTAGCACAAGTCCTGAAACTTAGTTTAAAATTCAATGTAATAATTAATATCCAGTGCTCACTCCTCCCCTAAGGTATCTTAGAATGGGGTTTTTTTACACACAAGATTGATGTTGGGAAGAATGACCGTACCTTAGAAAAACCAAACTTTTTTTTTTTTTTTTTTAAGAACTGTGACAAGTTTTTGCTGGTAGAAATAAATAGTATTGATAAAAAAAATATCTGTTTTTAAATTGTGCTGTTTTTAATAACTGTGAAAGTCACAGAGAAAAGAAAATAAAGCAGAAAAAGAGTGAATGGAAGAAAACTTTAAGTGCATCAAAAAGCAGTTCAGAGAAAGCAAGAGAACTCACAGTATCCCCATCTGCTTCAGGCACATTTAAGTAGGTCCACTTCCTGTCAGAACTTCCAGGAGAGTTCTTTAAGGAAGAGAAAGTAAAGATGAAGAGAAAATAAGATTAGATAGATACATTAGGAATAAAGAAATGCAATGGGAGTCTTTAGAAAATCGGAAGACACAGTATAGTGGTGGTGTGCTACTAAACCACAGAGAGCGTCTTTAGACATAATGCTGTTCAGTGTTCTGAAACACAGTGTCCTACCGTTACAATGTTGTTTAGACATACCGCCAACACAGCGTTCACCCCAAACACTGATTAAACTGTCAAAACCTGGCAGTGTTTACTTCCAGTGTTTGGGGTGAACGGTAACCGGTAAATCCGGTAGCCGGTATTGGGCCCGGGGTCCCACCCCTAGTGAACACTGTGTTGATGATGGTCTGTCTAAACACTGTAACGGTAGGACACTGTGTTACAGAACACTGAACAGCGTTATGTGTAAAGACAAGATGTAGCAATGATACAGTGTTTACCGTAGCAATGGACTAAAGTAGAAGCTAGCAAGCAATTTTCACTTCTAAAAATGAATATGATAATAAGAACAAGAGTATTTCTTGTTTACCTCTTGAAACACTTCAAGAATACTTGAGTTAAGATATCTACAATACCGGAAGAAAACATTTGCTGCAGTAAGGAAGCATTAAACAAATTTCAGAGAATAAGAACACAGACTCAGAATCTTATGATTCAAGTCCTGATCCTCTAAAATACTTAAGTACGTCTTGCCCTTGTCCATATAGTCTATCCAGCTTATTTCCATTTAAGCTGGATAGACTAGTTATATATGGAAAAAGTAAACTTGTATTTAAGTGTTGGGGTATTAGTAAATGAGAGGGGGTATTTTACACATGGATGCGGGGGTGCTCACCCCCCAGACCTCATCCAGGGGTGCACCCTTGCACCTGCCCACTTGCAACCCTACCTGGGTCTGTTTTAAATAGACCCAACGGCTGCTACTGCAGCCCATGGTCTTGCCCGCACAGCGCCCCCCTGCCCCACACCATAGAGTTGCACGTAGGTCTCCCAATGCTCTGGGCTGCTGTCCGCAACTCCATGTTGTTGCCCAGGGAAGTCTGTAGCGGCCATCCATCGAGCAGAGACAGCCAGCAGCCCCACCTCCAGCCGGTGCCCCAGGTCTGGGCTGCCTCCTCCACTGGCCGTGCTCCTGGATGTTCTGGAGCACCACCAGTGGGACAGCCTGCTCTGCCTGCACATCTGGCAGGCCGTCTTTAAATGAACGGCACACCCAGGAATTAGGCAGGGCAGAGGCATGGATACCGTCCGTGTGAAAACACCCACTGTGCGTAAACCTGAGATTAGAACAAGATTCAGTGAACCACTTTGAGAAACTAATCCTGTGAAATACAAGGATAATTGCAGAAATGCAAATCAAAAGGAAATATCTTTTGCCTTTTGCAACTCTTTTGAAGCTGGGCTTTTTTTCTCTTTTCTTCTTCAGAAATGTGCCTATATATTAGACACACATGCATATATGTTTTAAATGATGTATCAGGAATATTGGAGACTCATTTCCTTTCCTTGTTGGAGGACCTTGGCAAAATATTTTAAGGATCTTAATGACAAGGCTGTAGCTCCTCCCACATTTAACTGAAGAAGGCTTTATCTACATTAAAGGATAGCAATACCAATACCAAAAAATCCAAATTACTAACAAACCATGAATATTTTTAAAAAAAAATAGAATCAGAACATTTGGTAACAATATAAAATGTTTAGTTCTTATACTCAAAACCTTGTGATTGTCAGATTTACAATGGAAGTTATATTAAATATAATTAATTTTGCTGTTCTTAAAGAAAACATAGCTATCATAAATAACCTTCCTATGGATCCAGCACCTTTATTTATCACCAGTTTAACATTTCACTTCTTAGTGCTTAAATAAAACACTAACAAAGACTGTTTTTACACAGACCCTGCAGTGTGGAGGTTCGTGGTCGTGAAGGTGCGTGCAAGGTGAGTGGGCAGGGCGTGCATACGCGCACACACACACATCCCCACGTACCAACCCCACCCCTCATCAACATGCACGGGGCAACCTCCGTTTTCGCCAGTTGCTCCATGAGTGTTGATGGGGGAGGGGGGTGAGTGGGGATGCGTGTTAGGCGGGAGCACGCACACACTCCCACTCACTGTGCATTCATGTGCTGCATCCCTCACACGGAGCTCTCCCGCTCATGAACACCCAGATTTGGATGCATCCATGAGTGGGTGCATCTTGTGTGCAAAAAGCCAAGGATTCATAAAACAGAAAAAGGAAGAAGAGGGGGAGGAGGGTTCAGGGAAAAGAAGCAAGTCTACATAAACCCTGTGCTCCTTACATTAACATATATGTCCACATATTAATGTTGGGGAAAAAAGATCAAATCTATCCTAAAATGCTGATATATAGGTCTTATTCTTTACAGCATTATTTCTAATCCATACCTCCTCATGCTAGAGAGAATGTGAAGTTGGCTGCCTCTGTTACCTTCCCCCTCCCTTTTTTAGACTGCAGGATTGTTCTATGCATTTTGATGCATAGAACAATTATTTGTTATCTGTTCATTAGTTCTAAGCTGTTTACACAACTTGCATAAAGCATTATTTAGTTAGAGTTGATTCTGAATACATATTGTTATTCTGTATCATTATACAATACGGTACAAAGTCATTAGCAGAATCATTATCAGAGGACAGAATTCAGCAACAAACAAAATATTTTTAGAGTCTGAACAAATGTTAAGGGAAGACAAATGCAGAATAAGCTAAATAAAAGCAGGAAGGTGTGAGTATTAGAGATGGAGAATATTAGCTATCAATAGTGCACACTTGGAAAAGGTAAAGAACTTGTATTGATCCACTCCAGGAGGTAAAGAGAGCTGTTTGTTGTTAGAAGCTCTTCCATTGACATAGTGTTCTGTTCAGTGATGTTAATAAACATGCTGGGATGGATATGAAGAAGAAAGGAGTATTGAGCATGACAACATACAAGATCTACTGCAGGATGATATCTGCACTTGGATTAGGAAAAAGCTCAAATGGAAATGTACAAAAGAGAAAAGAAAAACTCTGCTGTTGAAAGTGTCTGGGGAATGTCTTGGATATGCAGTCACTGCTAAGACTCCTTGCCAACAAAGGTATTGAATGACTGCAACTCAGTGCCAGGCCCTAGAATTACCATGCCTATCTTCAAGACCTATGGAATTGCAAACCCAGAGTCTTGGGGACTGTGAATAATGCCCTTCTGGCATCCCCAACTTCCCTGCAGGATCAAGGCCCTTTCCACAGGTTGTGCTAGATTTCTTTAACAGCAGCAGTCTTCAGAAAGTTCTCTTCCGTACATCACCGCTTTGTTCTGTCACCAGCACTCTGTGCATTATATACAGTACGTGAAATCACCCCACCTTCTCCACTGTAAATGCAGGACTCATCTTCTGAACTGTAGCACCTCTGGGTATGATTATCACTTCCCTTGGCTTACTGCCTCTGACGCCTCAGGCTCCTTATACCTCGGGATCCTGGAGAGCATACTGCAGGAGCTCTGATCCGGATGTCTGTCTCCTACTGCCGCCCAGCAGCAATTGACTTCTCCTGGGCTGTCTTACTCTTATACCCACCCCCCCTTCCTTGGGTGGGGCTACAGTGATGGGCAGGACTAGCCTTAAAGGGCCACGCCCTGTTAATCACAGGGGCAATGAGTGTTTTCAGATGAGCAAGTCGACGGGAGGTTGGAGGGGGCTGTGGCTGTGGCGTGGCTCTGCCATAGAGCACCCACACATGTGGACTACATGGGGAGTTGTGGCAGAGTGCCTGTGACTGGGGCTTTTGGCCCTTTAAAGTGTAGCAGGCTGCAAGGATTTGAGCCTGATTTGGAGACTTGCACCGCTTTTAGACGAGGGCGCTGAAGGCGCCTCTGGAGCCGCACGTTAAGAGAGAAGCCGCACCGCTGGAAGTGATGTGCTCCCCACGTTGACGGCAACGGCGGCAGCTGGAGATGTGGCGCTTTGCAGAAGCGCGTTCTGGAGACCTGAAAATTGAGGTCTCCAGAACGCGCCTCTGGAAAGCGCCGCATCTCCAGCTGCCGCCGTTGCCGGCAACGGGGAGCACATCACTTCCGGCAGCACAGCGCGGCTTCTCTCTTAATGCATGGCTCCAGAGGCGCCTTCAGCGCCCTCGTCTAAAAGTGCTGGAAGTCCACAAGCATGCCTGTTAGGGACTAGATTAAGTCCATGAGCATGCTCCCTAGGGGCTACAGCAGGACTCCGAGGCTAAGCCCCCAGCATGCTTGGAAAAACAGGGCCTACCTGGGCATGTGCAAGGGCTATAAAAGCCAAAAGCCCCATTAGCTCAGTGTGGCCATAGGAGAAGTTTCTCTCCAGAGAGCTCTTCCACATAGGGACCCCCAGGACAGGCGAGTGGGATTATGGAGGCGAACGGAGGAATAAGGGATTTTCTCCAGTACATTTGCTGTTGCCTACCTCAAGGTGGTACCTGTCCTGTTCTTTATTATACAGACTGTGCGCCTTTAAGGTCCCAAGGAAACACCGGTCTAACCCCACTAAAGATAATGGACTTTGGCACTACTGGTGGCGATAGGCCCGACTTGAGGGGAGGCTGGAGGCCAGGATCAAGCTCACTTAGTGCTAGATTTCTTTAGCAGCAGCAGCAAACTCACTTAGTGAGTTTGAATATTCAGCAGTCAATTATTTACCCCAGGATTGCGTCCACATGCTGGTTGGACTCTAGGGCAACTAGACAGGTTACAGGGTTGGTGTGGGCAAAGGCTGGAGCCAATTTCCCCATAAGCCTGCTGGCACCCTCTAAAGGCTCTGGAAAACTGTCCTACCACAGGAGTGATTCAAACGGGCAGCCTCCCAACTACCATGGAGGCAGCCGCTGCACATTTGGCCTGTTTTGAACGGTGAACCCCGGATTTCCCGTTAGTCCTCCATGAGTGGCTGACAGTGAGTGCGCCATGGCTTGCAAGTAGGGTTGCTGTACCTCCCCTTTAACCCAGGAGGTTTATGAAAAATACATGGTGCAGGGCTGCATTGGTTTAATCCTCCTGGATTAAAGAGGAGGTACGGCAACCCTACTCGCAAGGGCGCGCATCCAGCTACTCCACCTTTAGATGGGCAGTTGGAACCATGGCTCATAGGTGTCCATGCGGGGTAGTATCTTGTCCAAAAACATCCAATGAGTCAAACTGAGCCTTGGTGTAAGGGAGGTGTAACTCCACTGATTTCAATTGAGTAATATTTGAGTTTGTTTGAAGTGTCCAAGTCTCCTTTAATTCTGCTTACATTATTAGTTGTGTGTGTGTCCACCTCAGAAATACAAAGCGTCCCAGCTGACTCCATTTTTTCCTGTTTCAAAGTAAGCCATTAAAGATACCACGCCAGATTCCATAAAATGGAGTCGTTTTTTTCTCTTTCTAACGGCCAACATTTCTCTTATATAAAATATGTCAATCACAAGTTTATCTGGCTACTACCCTCCACCCAGGAGGTTGCATTTAGTGACACTGTGCATACATGTCCCCAAGCTCGGGTTTCACTTTCCACTGAGATGCTCTTGGTGCAAGGCCCAAGCATGGCAGGATGAGCCCAACAATTCACAATGCCCCAGAGGTTTGAATGAAAAGAATAGTGTGGTATTCTGTACCCCACTAAGCTAAAATGTTTAAAGTTTAGCTACCTCTCTAGGGTGACAGCAAAACTGAACTAATAAAATACTATTCTCTCCACACCCAGGTTTCAGAGTGTGCTGTATTATTACTTGGCAGGTGTGAGTAAGTAATGCTTCATTTTTACTCTCTCTCTCTCTTATGTAAGACCCATATCCCCAACTACCACTTGAATCTTTGATTCAATACAAACAAAAAATGAAGCGTGTGCATCGTATGCAACTCCACAGGCTGCTCCCAATTGCCACAATTTAGCAAAACATTTTAAAAATCTAAAGCAAAGCATTTTTTCCTTCTGTTTTGGATGATTAAGAATAAGCATGAGTATAAATATTTCCTGTCTTTAGTGCCCATGGGAAAACATTTTATCTTTTTAATGGGCTTCTCCGACAGTGTCCAGAAGTCAGCCGCACTGGATTCAATCACGCACTCATCGGATGATGTGATTACCATACACAACAGGACATTCTTTAAACTGGTCACATTATCTTCCTAAAGCTTCAGGTGTTTAATCGTTTTTTTCATGCGCAGCATCTATCACACAGATAATAACAACTGATTTTACTGTTCAGGAGCCTGTTCTGTGAGCAGCAAAGTTCCCCAATCTCTATATGATTTAATTTAAAGCTGAAAGTGAGAGATACTTTGCAGAAAGAATTCAGCACCTCTTGGAATCTGGCTCCAAAGTATTAGAGAGCACGGCAAACCGCTCAGCGATAAACAAAAATGGGTCTGCTGCATGTTTGATTACAGAGAATGGTAGTTTGTCACCTCCCTCCTCTCTTCATCCAACCCCTCCACTTGCCCCCTTGACCCCATCCCCTCTTGATTGCCTCCACTGCTGAGCCTTCTCTGCTGCACATCATCAATCTCTCCCTCTCTACTGGTTAATTTCATTTCCATTGGCCTTCAAATATGCTACCGTCTCCCCTATCCTTAAGAAGGCTACTCTTGACCCCTCTGACCCTTCCAGCTATTGCCCCATTTTGCTCCTACCCTTTGCTTCCGATGCAAGCTGTGTACACGCACTCTCTGGACTTCCTCTCTTCAAATTCCTCCCTTGACCCCCTCCATTCGGGCTCCTGCCCTCTCCACTCAACTGAGACTGCCCTTGTGAAAACAGTCGATGACCTTCTCTTAGCTAAGTCTAAGAGTCTCTGCTCTGTTTTTGTCCTTCTCAATCTTTCTGCCGCCTTTGACACTGTCGATCACGGCCTCCTCCTGGATTCGCTATCCTCCCTTGGTTTCCAGGACACTGTTCTTGACTGGTTCTTTTTGTATCTCTCAAAATGCTCCTACAATGTTTCTCTTGCTGGTACCTCCTCTACGTTGCTTCCCTTTTCTGTGGAAGTTCCCCAAGGCTCTCTCTTGAACCCCCTTCTCTCCTCCCTTTACAGTCTTTCTCTGGGTAAACTCATTGAAACCCATAGCTTCTAGTATCAGCTGTATGCTGATGACATGCAACTCTCTCTCTCCACTCCCATACTCACCCCCTCCATCCAGACTCAGGCTGCTTTTAGATGAGACAAATTTGTGCATGATTGGTGAAAAATGTGCGTGTTTTAATGCTCGTTTAAACACCTAAACTGTTTTAAATACACATTTGCCATGATCGTGTAAAAGCCCAAACCATTTTGAATGTGTTTTTTAAATAATGTGCATTTTTAAAAGCCGGTTTTGGCACCCCCAGATCATCAAAGGGGCTCAAGACCGGTTTAAAAAAATGTGCATTATTTAAAAAACACATTCAAAACGGTTTGGGCTTTTACATGATCATGGCAAATGCGCATTTAAAATGGTTTAGGTGTTTAAACGAGCATTACAACACGCGCATTTTTCACCAATCATGCGCAAATTTGTCTCGTCTAAAAGCGGCCTCATATTGTTGACTGTCTTGCTGACATCTCTGCCCAGATGTCTCATCGCCAACTCAAGCTTAACATGGCCAAGACTGAACTCCTCATCTTTCTCCTGAAACACTCCCCTCCTACTTCCTTCTCAGTTTCCATTGAGGGAGTCACCATCCAGCTGGTCCCTCAGGTCCATAGCCTGGGCTTCATCTTCAACTCCTCCCTCTCTTTTAAGCCTCAGATCCAGGCTGTTGCTAAATCTTGTTGCTTTGCTCTGTAAAATATTGCTAAAATCCGGCCTTGATTTACTGTTGCCATTGCAAAACCCCTAGTCCATGCTCTAGTCATCTCTCACCATGACTACTGCAGCTTCCTCCTTACTGGCCTCCCTTGCTCTGATCTAGCCCCTCTCATCTCCATTCAACAGTCCGTAGCCAAAATCATTCACCTCGCCTATCGTTTTAACCATGTACAGCCCCTCCTCTATGTCCTGCACTGGCTCCCTCTATGTGAATGCATTCAGCACAAGCTCCCGGTCTTCACTTTCAAGGCTCTTCATGGCCTTGCTCCCCCATATCTCTCCGCTCTTTTATCCTGCTACGCTTCTGCCCAGGAGTTTCACTCCTCCTCTGCCCCCACCCTTGCCTCCTCATGAACCCCTTCCTCCTCTAAACATATTCGCCCCTTTTCCCTTGCTGGCCCTCATGCCTGGAACTCCCTCCCTGAATACATTCGCTCTGCTCCCTCCCTCCCAACTTTCAAATCCTTCCTGAAAACCCACCACTTCCGTCAGGCTTTCCCTAGCTTGTCATGAGTGATACTGCATCCTTTCCCCTCACTCAGAACCTAATTCCCTGTAACTAAGTGAAGCACGTTAGCCTGCAACTTCAAGTGAAGCACGTTAGCCTGCAACTTCTCAACCTCATGAATATATTATTGTCTTTCCTGATGTTTACCTCTCCCTCATATCCCCCTCCCTTGTCTCTCAGATTGTAAGCCCCTTAGGGGTAGGGACCTGTCTCTGACTGTGGATTGTATAGTGCCAGGTATATTACTTGCGCTATAATAATAATAATTAATAATACAGGAATATAAAATGCAATCAATATAAAATACATCAATGAAAACGAATGAGAAAACAAACCAACAGTGGCCAACAAACAAGTGACCAGCCAGATTCTCCTGCCCAATCTGCAGAGTGACAATGCAGCCACCATCCATTGGGCCGGCACAGAGAGCAGAACACACATGCAGTCTCCCAACAACCGCCACACTGCCCCCACCCCCCACATTGGGCCGAGGAACCAACCACACAGGTAGGACCTGGGCCCAGGAGCAGCGGCCACTGGAAGCAGGAAAAAAGAGGCTGGCAACAGCAGATCACTCCTAGACTCTGGGCCAGAGCGATCCCATTCAGGGGCTGTACATGTCCTCAGCCCTGGGGCACTGTTATCCGTGCCTGGCTCCCCACACATGGTGTCCAGGGCGCAGGGAAACCAGAGCTGTGCCCAAGGAGTGGCCAGTGGACCAGTCTGTCTTGCCCAAGGGTGGCGGGTCCCAACCTGGCACATGGGTGGAGGTGGTGCTCATGCCACACACCCAGGCTTGCCACTGCTGCTGCCCCAGGAGCAGGTCCCACTGCCACATGGGGCAGAAGACAAGGAGGGAGAGAGGAAGGGACTGTGCGGAGCTGGGCTCAGCTCGGTTCCGAGACCTGTCACCCCTGGGAAGAGTGACCTCCCTCGGTTCCTCCCTCCCAGCAGCAGCTTCTCCCAGCCCCATGCCATCAGCTGACAGGCAACCGTGGGGGTGTGTCTGCTCATGTTCCAACCCGTGTCATCAGCTGACAGGCAATCGCGAGTGGGGGTCTGCTCACTCCCAGCTGGTACCATCAGCTGACAGGCAACCGCGAGGGGGGTCTGCTCACTTCCAGCCTGCACCATCAGTTGATAGATGGCCTGCAGCCACTGCGCCTGGGCCCAATCCTTGCAAACATCGCGGTCTTATCCACAGTGCTGGTGGACTTCGCGTGGGATCTAATAGGGTATTTTCAGACGTTACGAGATCACGCTCAACCACAGTGAACCACGCTCAACCCCCCGGCGGGGCCAAAGGTCCCTGAACGTCTGTTCGGCGCACGCCAGATGTTCATCACGCTCAATACCCACATGGGGTCAATTTCAACCACGCTTCCCGGGCTAACCGGGGGAATATCCCGGGAAGCATGGTCAAACGGACCCCCACCGGGAAACAAAAATTGGTCACCTACCTCGGTGAATTTGTTTCTCTTCGTTCCACCTGTCAGTGCTCCGCACGGGTAGCTCTGCGTATGGCCGACAGGAGGCAGAAGAAGAATTTTCGTCCTGCGCATGCGTGGAGCTGCCCTGA
>QEPC01003278.1:4218498-4258487 GCA_003113815.1 Sphenodon punctatus
CCTCTGTGGACTGGGGTGCTGTGGGGGTGGGGGTTGCTGCTGCCTGTGCCTTGCCCCTTGGCGGTGCCCCCCCTCGTCCCTCCCGTTGTTCCTCGTGCTGTGTTCCGGGCGCCCCTGCCCCCCCTTCCCGACCTTTCCCTTGTGTGTGTGTGTGGTGTGTGTGTGTGTGTGCCCGGGCGTGTGGTCGTGCAGCGAGTCCGCTGTGTGTGTGTGCGTGCGTGTGCTGTGTGTGTCGCCTGTCAGCCTGTTCTCCCTCTTCCCCCCTCCCTTCCCGTTTCCCTTGTGTGGGCGTTCCCTTGTGTGCCTTTTGGCTTCGTTTGCCCTCAGGCGGCCATGTCTGTGTCCCGCCCCTGCCCGGTGCCTTCTGGGAGTTTTGACCACGGCGGGGGTTCGGCTGCACGTCTGTTGTGCTGCCCCAGTCCGTGTTGGTTCGGCCCGGTTCCCGGCCGTGGTCCAGGTCCCGTCACGTCTGTTTGGGTCGTTTTTCCACCCCGGGCGTGGTTGTTCTGTTCACCCCCCTGGGGGTTCACTGTGGTGAACCGCCTGCCCGTAACGTCTGAAATCACCCATAGACGGGAGGGCACACATTAGGCTGGATCAGCCCAGTTGGGCCATCCTTAGCCTACGCCACCTTCTCTGGATGACATGTTGAGCAGCCAGCTGCAGGAGGACTGAGCAGGATTATTATTAGGAGTAAAATCTTTTAAATAGAAATGAATGATGAATATATACATGCTGTGTCATTAACCTACACTCACTCCTGGAAGAAACTGTTAGTTTAGACTTAGTGAGGAAATTCCACAACAGAGGCCTTACTGTTGATAATCCACTTGCCAAATCACCCCGTCTCCTTGCGTAGCCAGAGGCCACAATGTCATCAATATCTTCCTCTGCCTCATCCAGGTAATCCTAAAAGACAAGGAAAGATGAAAAGATACTTCAGCTGCTGCAGGTCTAATTTTAGCCCCAGGTTTTGCTCTATTTTTTCCATTTAACAACATTGGGTGAAAACAGACATGACGCTAACCACCCTGTAACCACCCTTGGTGGCTATTTATGCATGTATTGGTGCCCTATGCAGCCCTGAAACATGCATAAATGACCACCAAGGGTGATTAAAGGGTGGTTAGTGTCATGTCTGTTTTCACCCATTATGTCATGACATCTTTCAACTCAGAGAATTTCAATTTACACCTTCATAAACTTTACACAGGCACAGACAGCACGGAGGGAAGAAAGGGCACTCTGGGTTCACATTTCAATTGTTCAAAGGTAGCAGAACCTGTAAACTTCTCTATATCCCTAGAGTGGACACAAATTAGGAGACTGCACAAACTGTCCTTTTTGCAGCACTTTAGTCTACACCTAATAGCACATGTAAATTCCAACTCTGCTGTTGCTTAGAACCACGTTCATTCTTGCATTTAGTTTTGGAGACATCAAAGAGAAAGAGGAAGATAGTTTCCGAATCTAAGACTAGAAAGCTTTAGACTCCACTAGCCAGTATTGGATATGCAGACTTCCACCATTAGGCCACCAATTCAAATTCAATCCTTCCTGGCAGCAATAAAGAGTTATTACATCACAGATGGCAGTTTCAGGGATGTAACCAAAAATTTGCTAAGGACTGGGGAGAGAACAGTGACATGCCCTTCTAGAAAAACTCTGATTCCTGAGATGCTGAACAACAACAACATATGTATTATTTATTAAGTTGGATTTTTATTCCACCCTTTTCCAAAGGTTCAAGGCACCTTACAACATAAAATAGAGAGAGAGTGAAAAACTACATAAAACTTACAGAAAAATAAAAACCAATACAAATAAGAAAGTATGTAAAATTCCTATTAAACCCCTATCCCTGCCTGCTAAAAGCCTGGCCAAATAAGTAGGTTTTACATTGTCTCCAGAAAAAGCTCAGGCTCGACCTTTGGTGAACCACCATGGGAAGAGAGTTCCAGATCTGTGGAGCAGCCACTGACAAGTGACAACACATCCTTATATGTCCTTGCTGTGCGGACTTAGTGCCATGATGAAACTCGCAAGAGGGTGCCCTTGACTGACCTTAGGGATTGTGACAGTAGAGGGGAAGAAGCCACCCTTTAGATATATAGGAACCAAACTCTTAGCGCTTGATAACAAGCACCTTGAATTGTGTCCAGAGCACTACTGGAAGCATTTTCGAGCACTGGTGTAATGTGCTCCTGGCGACCCACCCCTATCAGAAGTTGGGCTGCTGCAGTCTGTACCAGCTGCAGTCCCCGAAAAAATCTTCAAGTGCAGCCCCACATAAAACGCATTGCAGTAGTCTAGCCTTGAGGTTATGAAAGCATGGGTGACAGCAGACAGGTTCAAACCAGATAGAAAAGTTTGCAGCCTTCACACCAGATGAAGCTGGTGAAAAGTGTTCCCGGCCATCCTGCATTTTGATATTTCAGGCACGGCAAGGGATCAAGGAGCACCTCAAGACTGCAACCCTGAGTGACCAGAGGAGGCCAGACCCCCACCCTCATTAATGGGCATCCCCATCTCCTCCCACAGGTCACAAAGCCAGCCAACCAACCACCATCACTTCAGTCTTGTCTAGATTCAGCTTCAGTTGGCTCTCCCACATCCAGTTTCAAATGGCAGCCAAGCACTGAGTAACCACCAAGACTGCAGGATCCAGTCAGATGAAAGAGAGATAGAGCTGGGTGCCATCAGCATAATGATGACACCTCATGCCAAATCTATGAACAAAATCACCTCACAGCCTTGGGTACACATCGAACAAGAGGGGAGACAGGATGGAACCCTGCATGACCCAACAGGGAAGGTCCCGAGGGGATGATGAGCAATTTCCCATCACCACCCGCTGGGAACGTCCTGACAGGAATGAATGGAGCCTCACAAACCTCTGCCAGATACTGCAATCATCTCAACACCACCTCACAAACAATGTATCAAATGCCAATGGAAGGTCTAACAGGATCAACAAAATACAATTTCCTCTGTCAGTTTCCAGGCAAATATTGTCAACCAGGGCCACAAGTGCAGTCTCAGTACCATGCTCAGGATGAAATTAGGCCCCCACACAGGCAGACACAGGGGCTATTCCCCTTTTCCGGTTATGCTATTAGGTCGCTTTTAGACGAGCGGCGCGCGTTTGAGCATCGCGATTGCACATAATTTGAAATGTCCGCATGTTGTAATTAGACGAGATGGAAGTGGGGTATTATGCGCATATTATGGTGGTTATGCATTTTTAAAGTCCACAAATTAAATACCTCGATTGTGAGCTATTTAATTTGCGGACTTTAAAAATGCATAACCGCCATAATATGCGCATAATACCCCACTTCCGTCTCGTCTAATTACAACATGCGGACGTTTCAAATTATGCGCAATTGCGCGCCGCTCGTCTAAAAGCGGCTTAGATTCCAGTTCTATTGGTGGGAAGCAGCATTAACTGAAGCAGTGACAGCAAGGTGAACAAAGGAGCCCTCCCCACTCCAAAGTCAGATTCTGCTCCCACTACTGCTCTGTTTCTGGGGCACCCTCCCCCTGCCTGCTGTTGCTTCTCTCCTCTCTGCCACTCTACCTCTCCCATCTAGAAGAGCTGTGTCCAAACTCATTCCAACATACAGATAATTAAGAAGGAACAAATATACAGACAGCCAGAGCCATTTTCTCCTTTATAGTTTTACAGTGTACATAAGAACATAAGTCGTGTCATACCGGGTCAGACCTATGGTCCATCAAGCCCAGCACCTGTCTCCAACAGTGGCCAATCTCGGTCGCTTGGAGAAGTACCCAACAGGTCACTATGGGATAATCCATTCCCTGTTGTTCACTCCCAGCTCCCAACAGTAAGAGGTTACCAAACCTACCTGGCTAATAGCTGCTAATAGCCCTGTATGTTCATATATGGTTTACTTATAACAGTGCCTTGCTAATCAGATTGGGGATGACCCAGCAAAGAAATGTTAAAGTATAAACATGAAAAAATAATAATCAGACATTCAAATGGATGTCTCACCATCTAGTTAGACTGCAGAACCCACTTTTACGGGATGAGGTTAAGGCCAAGAATCTAGCAAGATTCACAGAGCAACTGGACATCTATAGGTTTGAAATAATAATTGGAACTACAGTAGCTAATACTACCAGCTTACTGGAAGGAATATAAAAACAAAAGCTTCCTGATTTAAACCAAGGAGGAGCAGATTATCCCATATCTGCAAACTGGAGGGCTCTCTTACCTCCTCTGAAGCATCTGGCACTGATTACTAGGGATGGGAATTCCGTTTTCGGATAAAACCGAAAGTACCTGAAAATGGCCATTTCAGATTAATCCAAAATTTCGGTTCTTTTTCGGTTTCAGTACTGTCGGATCTTTTGCATTGATTTTTTTGCACCGGATTTTTAACATTGCAGTTTGTCCTCCAAAGTTAAAAAAACCTATGTTAAAAATCCGCAATGTTAAAAATCCGGTACAAAAATCAGTGCAAAAGATCCGATAGTACCGAAACACATGAGAACCGAAACCAAAATTGACCAAAACCGAAATTTTGCCCAGAGTCCCATCCCTACTGATTACTATGAGAGATAGGACACCAGACTAGATGGTCCAGGGGCCTAATCCAATATGACAATTCCTGTGTTCTTCCTCTCTTATTAAGGAGCTATGAAAAGCTAGCCATAAACATTTGTTTCCTGCTACATAGCGATGAGAGCATTCATCATTAAACTGACAAAAAACCTGTAAAGCTAACATTTACCTCAGATGGCCTTACTTGCTGAGAGACCTTCGGTTCATTTTGCGCAAGTGTGTTTATACAGTTGTGCTTCTATAGCACCTTTGAGGATTGGTTACTGTGGCTTATTAAAGTCAGAAGTGGTAGGAAACTGTGTAATCACATTGTCTCTGGTGGGGCTATAATAATACATGTAATCCAATTACTTCTAAAATATCTGAGGAAGTGGTGAGTAGTGAGTAGTGTAAAATTGGCTGAGTTTGTGTTTTTTTTAATAGGCTTTTTGTAAAAACTAACTGAATTTACGGTGAAGCACTTTATAAACGGCTTACTTTAATTTCTTGCTTTTTCCAAGCTCCAACAGAAGCACTCTTTGGTCAGTAACCAAACATACACATACATCTAGGAGTTACAGTTCCTGACACCAGCAAACCTCCTCCCCTACCTCTGCAAGGCATTTAGGTAAATTTAACTTGCAAGATCCAGCATTTAAAGTCTGCTTCAGAAATTACCACTGACGAATATTAGAAAAGTTAGGGATGGAGGACATCTAAAGACTATCCAGCTAATCTCCCCAAAATGTAAGAGAACCCATCCTACCTTGCTGGTAGCACGATATGTGAGTGGACCTGCTGTGGCAAAACACCAGTAGGGGGTGCTATACAGCTGAGACACCCACCTCACTGTGTTTCTCCAAATCTCTGACCAGGGGTTCCCACAGCTGGCAAACCCCCCAAAACCCTTAGTATTCAGCTGCCACCACCTGAGGGTAATTTGGAGGGTATTCACACCCCTCAGGACATGTGAACCCCACAAGGTATAAATCCCACAGCTTTCCAAGAGCACTCCCCTTTCCTGGCACTCTGTTCCTGGGATTTCCTCCTCTGCGTTGGAGGTAGATCCCCAGAGCTACCCACAGGAGGTTTCCCTTGGTTTCAAAACTGTTGGCCCCATGGCAAATAGGTAGATTTTCCCCTCTTCCCTTGTCTTTGTAGCGAGGCTTGGCCACCCGGCCCAAAGGAGGCGTTTAATGGTCAGCCAATCACACACACACACACACACACACCCAGTAGGGTAAAAAGAAAACTCAGACTTTACTGGTACATATAACAAAAAGGAATAAAAGCATAGAACTAGGTGTGATAACCCTTTGAGCAATCAGAGTCAGTCCTGTGGACATAGTAGCCCGTTTAGAAAGCGTCTTCCTATAACTGTAACTAGCAAGTACTCACAGGGGTGCTGATCAGTTCTCCATAGGGGATGGTTTTCCTATGGGGTCCAAGTCCTTCTTCTGGCAAGGCCAGAGTTACTGTTAAGCCATATAGTTCCTGTGAGCCTCCAGACAGGAAGGTCACCAGCCTAGCAGCAGTTCAGTGACTCCAGAGAGAGAGAGAGCCAAAATGCCTGTGCTGGTCCTTTTAAGGCATCCTTGACCTTCGTTCTCATTTGTCCAGGAGGGTCAGCTGGCTGTAACCCAGAAGCCCCTCTCCTTCTTTTTTTTTCTTTTTTTTTAAAAAAAAAAATATATTTTTATTTTATAACATATTAGCCTTTAACTCAATTTCAATTGAACAAATTAGGACCTTTTGGGTAAATACCCTTACAGTTACGGTCCTACTCCTAACAATACAAGTGACACAATAGAAAAGCTTTTCATATCTCTGATAAACATATAGACATTTGCGTCTGATTGGAATTAGAATGTTGCTGTATTATAGTCCAGATATTGCTCCAAACAGCATAGAATCCTTCCAGCTCCTGCTGTAGTTCCGCCTGTATTCTTTCCATCGTGATAACATACCACAGTCTATTTATCCATTTGCTAAAGGAAGGTTTGGACTTAGATTTCCAATTACTGATTATTGTATGTATCGCAGCCAGTCTTAATTGCTGGCATGCAAGTCTTCTTTCCTTTGTTATATAGAGGTCTGTAAATACACCAAGCAGGGCGATCATTGGTTGGAAAGGAATCTCCTGATTGGCAACCACCCCCATCAGAGGCCAGATCTTTCTCCAGAAGTCATTAATATGTGGACATTGCCACCAACAGTGCATCCAGGTTCCAGTCTCGCTGCATCCCTGCCAACACTCTTTCGGGTAGTCCTTGTTGATCTGGTTTAATCTTTGTGGAGTCAGGTAAATTCTGTAAGTGGTCTTAATTTGCGGCTCTTTTACTGCAAGTGATTTAGTTGTTTTTTGCATGGATTCCCATATTAAATTTCTTTTTTCTTTATCTATTTCTATTTGCAGATCCTCCTCCCATTTATCTAAATATCCTGCATCAGGTAAGTTGTATAGTTTATGTAATATTCTGTATATTCTTGATATGATATGTGCTTGTGAGGCGTCCCCATATAATACTTTTTCTAAGTCTGTTATTTTTCTGATGTAATTATGTTTATCCAATACATTGTTAAACTTGTTTTTAATTTTTGCGTATAGTAAAAAACCAGGGTCCGCCTCGAGCTGTTGCGTTATGGTGTCCTTTGTCATGAGATCCTCACCTATAAAGAGCTGATGGGCATATTTTATGTCTTTTGCCTCCCATCTTTTTTTTATTCCAGCCGGGATGTCCAGGTCCTTAGACCAGTACCCAAAGATTGGCGTGTACGGATTTTTGTCTTTCACCACTTCTGCTTTTCTCAAAGCGGACTCCCAAGTCTGTAATGCATAGTTCACAAAGGGGTGCTCATCAATCTTACGTATCTTTACTTTTTGGTTGTCTGTTAATACATATTTGAAGGACTTGATTTTAAGATGGTCTCTCTCAAGTACTGTCCAATTTGGAACTCCGTTGTCATGATACCATGTCTTAACTCCCCGTAACGTCGCCGCACTGGCCCCTCTCCTTCTATGATTTGATCATCCCACGTCACCTGTCTCAGGTGTAGAGTTCCCCCCCCTTTAGGAATTCCAGGAATGAGGAAGTCCTGAACAGGTGCTTGTTGAGGCCTGGGCTTTGGCTGAGCCAGGCTCGCAGTTTCAGCGAAGGGGGTCAGAGGGGGGTCTTTGTCAGGGCAAGGGCATTTTGCCACACCTGCCCTCCCTCCTTCCAGCCCAGAAAATTAATGTAGAAATACATGGTCCTGGCTTCCTGCTCCAAATCCCACATCCCTCTGAGGCATCCATCACCACAGGCATCCATCCCATCACGTACATTCAGGGATACGTTTTTAAAAGTACCTTCTGAGAACTACCTCAGCTACCAGCAGTGATGGGGGAGGTGTAGACTTCACAGCCTCCAGGCACAGATTCTTTAATTTCAATATGAAGCCTTTGAGATAGGGCAGGATAATAAATTGAAATAAATAAATATTCCTTTGCCATTGTTTCTCTTGCCTCTCATTTCACACAGTGCTTTTGAAGGAACCCGCAGACACCACTTAACACAGAAGAACACTGGTGTATTAAGGGGTAGAGAATACCTCCACCAACTGGAGTTGGTCCAATAAAAGATATCACTTTACTACTTTGTCTCTATTGACTCTATATTTGGGACCAACACGGCAAACCCGACTTTCTCTACACTGCTATGGAAGATATGTATTCAGGGGTGTAGCTATGGGGCCTAAGTTAAAACCACATTCAGGACATCAAAATATCCTGCATTATCTCTGCTGGAGCTGCCTGTGTCTTCCCCACCAAACCAGGAGCCAGTGCCATGCCAGTCAGTGGCTGCCAACCCACCGCCAGCACCTTAACTTTCCTCCCTACCTCCATGCTTTCCCTCATCTCCCCCAGTGCCTCACTTTGCCCCCCTACTTCAGTGCTTCCCATGGCCTGACTTCCTCCTATCCCCCCCCCCCCCACCCCCCCCCCCGCCGTAACTTAGGCCGTTTTTAGACAAGCGCGGCGGCCCCCCCCCATCATCTTCACCTTCATGGCTCTTCATGGCCTTACTCCTGCCTATCTTTCTGCCCTCATTTTCTGCTACATTGGCACCCAGGAACTTCACTTCTCCTTTGTCACCATGCTCGCCAGCCCCAGAAGTTTCCTACTCCCTAAACTGTATTTGCCCTTATTCCATTCTTCTGCCTATGCTTGGAACTCCCTCTTTGAACACACATGCTCTGTTCCTTCCCTCGTGCCCTTCAAATCTCTCCTAAAAAGTGACCACTTCAGACAGGCCTGCCCTAACTCCTCACCTAAATTCTAAGTGGAAGAAGGTAGTGATGTTACAGATCAGTTCAAGGAGGGCAAACTCTAAATAAGTAAAATGCAGAAAAAAGCATGAAGGTGTTGACAGAAAGATAGAAAACAAAGTTGAGATGTGTGTCTTGAGTAAAGCAGAGACTACAGGAGCTGCATGGTAAGGGAAGCAAGGAGCAAAGTTGAGGGTGTGAAGGTGAGTGAATTTAACATAGAGATAAAAAGAAGAAAGCAAAAGTTATCAAGATTTGAGGTGCTTTTAGTATAGTCCATGGATGTTATTCTGAGCTGAGATTTAGATTGCCTGACTAAAAGGATGTGCTGTCTGGATAGATGTTGTATGTAAAACAGCTATATAAAAAGACTTACTACCATGGACACTAAATGGAATTAATCATACTTGGGCTGTTTTTACACAGACACCTCCCCCCGCTGGGTGTGCGGGAGCAAGGGTGTTAGATGCGTGGGGGCGTCCGTGGAAACAGCACGGAATTGGGGGGGGGGATGGGTGTTCGCTGGGCGTTTGCCCATGCAAACAGCATGGGCAGTGGGTGGGGGTGCATGTGCGTTTCCGGCACACACCCACCTCCACCCATCACCCACCCACGGAGCCATCCAGTAAACTGGAGGAGGCTCTGTGGGTGGAGATGGGTGGAAGTGGGTATGCGCCTGTGGGAAAGGGCACCCACCCACTTCCACTCACTGCGGCAGCACATCCATCCCCCCACCCACCGCTACCCATGTAAAAAGGGCCTCAGAGGGCACGGTGTCCCAGGATGCCATTTGACAATCAATAACAGAAACCCTGCCAGGGATTTGCCTCAGAAAGCCCAAGAGCCTTCTGTTTCATTATCAGTATTAACGGTAATATGTGGTGTCGTATGCTTTGTATAGATGGTGGGTCAACTGTTGAACTGGTAATCAAATTAAGACTTGAATTTGTTACAAGTCTGTTTTCGTTCTTATGCAGGAGCAGAAAGATGAAGGCTGTGCTAACTTCAGAGGCCATAACAGTTTCCCCCTGTTTGTGCTTTAATTTATTGTGCTTTAGTTTGTGCTTTAATTTAATTTACTTACCAGGTCCTTGTCTAAAGCTCCAGGTACAGATTTACTCCTTAAGCTTAAAGTATCCTCATTTCCTTCAGAGAAAGAACAAGTCAGATCTATCTCAGATCTGCTGCGGTCTGTAAAACAAAAGGAAAGGAAGGTGGCCATTAATTTATGACCTACATAACAAGTATTGTTCTTTCCATGCTTTTTTTGTCAATGGATATCAAAACACTAAACTGTCTAAAAACAAGATTAAATGTATGTTTATCTTAATTACATTATGGACTTCATCGCACAGTGTGAGTACACAGAGAAAATAATTGGCAAATACCCTAATCATCCTATTCTATAATTTGACCAACTCCTCTCCTCATATTGTCATTTAACTGACCTATTTTTCACAGCATACACATGCAGCCTTTCTCCTTTCCAAGCAGGGAGGGCTACATGAGCGGGTCATGAAATCCAGGACACAGAAAACAGACTGTCAGGACGAACCCACATGTTCACACTGATACAGAAAAAATCCCCTAACCTGGACCTCACTAATGTGGAGGCTTCACTGATGTGGACCCTCCTTTTGTCTCTCCTTAGCTTGTCCAGAATTGCATGCCTCTAACTTTATATGCAATCGTTCTACTTAGAAAAAATAAATAAATTTAAAAATGCCTAAATCCTAGTTATTAGAGTTGCATGATTGATGACAGGGACTAACTTTCGTCTCATGCTTCTGTTCCTCACATGGAGGAGAGAAAGGCAAGGCTCTGGGTCTCTAGTAGATCTTGTGGGCTCTGGAGATATAGACAGGAAGAAGGAACCAAAAGGCTCTGACTTACTCTGTACACTTTGGACCATTAGCTGTTGCTGGCTGCCCTAGGTCACCCCATGAGAAACAAATCAGGATACTGCTGTTTCCCGTGTGTAGGAGGAGGGAGGCTGCTAAGTCTTTGGGTGGAATGAAACAAGACAAAGCCTCCATGTAGCCCCCAATCGTATGTTCAGCACATCCAGCCTAATAAACAGGCAGCCCTATGCCCCTATTTCATGTGCTTGCAGCAGCTTCCGCCAGTTGCGGTAACCAGGCATCTCCCTCCCAGGTCACCCTTCAGCTGAGAGGCACCCTGAGATCCCCCTCCCTGGAGATCTCAGTGCACCTCTCAGCTGAGAGATGGGGAAGGGAGTTCTCTAGCACACCTCTTAGCTGAGAGGCAGTCACGAGGAAGGGAAATTGCTACTGCTCTTGCCTCTAAACTGGCCAAGTATGCTAAGCACTGCAGGACTCTATGTGATGCTGGTGAGGCTATTGGCAAACCTAATTGCTGAGACACAAACATGTGTGCACCCATCAGTCCTGATGGCCACACAGTAGGCCCACAATGTCCCTGGACTCCACTGTGAGTTGTGGCTCTCTGGTGACCACATAGTGGCCACGTGGTGGATGCGGGCGCATGGGAACGTGCCTGGTGAAAGCTACTGCGGACTATCATCTTGTTTGATTCCACTCTTAGGGCACTTTCTCACGTTAATTACTGTGCACATCTGCCTCCAGGAAAGAATCCGGAAGGCAAAGCATGCATGGGGTTTGTAACGTGGGACTGTCCCCACACTTGACTCCCATGCCCCTCTCTCTTCCCGCCCTGCCTTCTCCCACAACCCCCGTCCTTGGCTCACCCCTAGTATCCGCCACCTCCGTTCTTGCACTCGTGCTGCTGAACGACTCTGGCGCAAATCCCATTCTCACGCTGACTTCCTTCACTTCAAATTCTGTCTCTCCACCCTTACTTCTGCTATCTCCCTTGCTAGACAACACTACTATGCCTCCCGCATTGAGTCCTGTTCTCGGGACCCTCGCCGCCTGTTCTCTACCTTTGACTCCCTCCTCAAGCCTCCCTGTCCTCCCCCTCCTTCTTCCCTTTCTGCTCAGGATCTTGCCTCCTTCTTCACCTCCAAGATAGACAAGATCCGCCTCGACATCGCTTCCCACTCCTCTCTTCCCACTCCCACCCCTCTCCCTCCTCCCCCTCCTTCTCTCATGTCCTCCTTCTCCCCTGCCTCCCTTAAGGAAATCTCCTCTCTGCTCTCCTCCTCCAACCCTTCCACTTGCCCCCTTGATCCCATTCCTTCCCGCCTCCTCACCTCCATTACTCCCACTGTCGCCCCTTCCTTCCTGCACATCATCAACCTCTCCCTCTCTACTGGCTCTTTCCCTTCTGCCTTCAAACATGCCACAGTCTCTCCTATTCTCAAAAAGTCCACTCTTGACCCCTCTGACCCTTCTAGCTATCGTCCTGTCTCACTCCTTCCTTTTGCTTCCAAGCTGCTTGAACGTGTTGTCTACTCCCGCTGCCTTGACTTCCTATCCTCCAACTCCTCCCTTGACCCCCTCCAATCTGGCTTCCGCCCCCTTCATTCTACTGAAACTGCTCTCGCTAAGATCACCAACGATCTTCTGGTGGCTAAATCTAAACGTCTCTATTCCATTCTTGTCCTCCTTGATCTCTCTGCTGCCTTCGATACTGTTGACCACTCACTCTTGCTGGATTCCCTTCACTCCCTTGGCTTTTGTGGCTCTGTCCATAACTGGTTCTCCTCCTACCTCTCTGACCGCTCCTTTAATGTGTCTCTCTCCAACTCCGCCTCCTCCTCCTTCCCCCTCTCAGTTGGTGTTCCTCAAGGCTCTGTTCTTGGCCCTCTCCTCTTCTCGATCTATACCTCATCCTTAGGCAAACTCATTGCCTCCCATGGCTTCCAATACCACCTCTATGCTGATGACACTCAACTCTATCTCTCTACTCCCTCTCTCTCTCCCTCTGTTCAAGCTCGTCTCATCAACTGTCTCTCTGACATCTCTACCTGGATGTCTCAACGTCAACTCAAACTCAACATGGCTAAAACTGAACTCCTTATCTTCCCCCCTCATCCTTCCTCTCCTTCCTCACTGTCAATAACTATTGATGGAGTCACCATCCTGCCTGTCCCCCAAGCCCGTAGCCTAGGCTTCATCTTTGACTCAGCCCTTTCTTTTAAACCCTACATTGACTCTGTTGCTAAATCCTGTCGCTTCTCCCTCCATAACATTGCTAAGATTCGCCCTTTTCTCTCTGTCTCGTCTGCCAAAACTCTTGTTCATGCTCTGGTCATCTCTCGCCTCGATTACTGTAACCTCCTTCTCACTGGCCTTCCCCGGTCTCACCTTTCTCCCCTCATCTCTGTCCAAAACTCTGCTGCCAGGGTCATCTACCTCGCCAGTCGCTTCGACCATGTGCAGCCCCTCCTCTCTTCGCTTCACTGGCTTCCCCTTCCTGAACGAATCCTGCACAAGCTCCTAGTCTTCACCTATAAAGCTCTTCACAACCTTGCTCCCCCCTACCTCTCTGCACTTATCGCCCTCCATACTCCAGCCCGTGCACTTCGCTCCTCCTCTGTCCCTTCTCTCACCCTTCCACGCCTTCCCTGCTCCCCTAAGCGCCTTCGTCCCTTCTCACTTGCTGCCCCCCATGCCTGGAACTCCCTCCCTGTCCACATCCGCCTTGCCCCCTCCCTTCATACCTTCAAATCTCTCCTTAAAACTCACCTCTTTCGCTCTGCTCTGTCTGACTCTTTATCCTGCTGAGCCACTATTCCTATACCTACGATCGGTTTACCCTTATCCTTGCAACATGGACCTGCCTGCTGTCATTCTCATCGTAACCAAGCCAAGTACGTGCACTTGAGACCTCGCATCTTCATGAATGTTAGACCCCTTGTCTCTCCCTCTGTTCCCCTTCCTAAGTCTCTCCCCCAGCTCCTGTCTCTCAGATTGTAAGCCCTAGGGGCAGGGACCGTGTCTATTTTATTACTTTGTAAAGTGTCAGGTACACTGCTGGCGCTATATAAATGTTTGTTAATAACACCCAGCGCCCATTTTTGTCGGCGATCCTGCAGAGGATTGCAGAGTTGGGAAATCCAGCTCTGCAATCCCCTGCAGGATTGCCAGCAAAAACGTGGGGGTGGTCCCACGGTACAAACCCCGCGGGAGGCTATGACTTGTCCTCATGGGTGCCGGGGGGGGGGAGACAAGGGAGTGAGGTTGTACCCCCTCTGTCTTCTATCTGGTCCTATCCCTTTCTTAGTCCTTCTGGCAAGGGAAGGGGGCCAGGGCCATGCTGGAAATGGGCGGGGCAAAGCACCTCTCCTGCCCCTTTCTGACATAGAGCTCCTGTCTGATGTGACCATGCCCCTTTTCAAGCATTGTGACATCACAATTCTCAGTAATGGGAGTGGCCACCTCCGAAAGGGAGGGGTGTGTGTGCGTGAAGAGGCTCTCCTGCTGACATAACCCCCATACCCCGGGGTAAATTCTGACAGGGCCTTTGCTTGTCCTGTTCGCTACTTTAAGAATGATTTCTCTAGCATATCATCATCCACCAGGAGAGGGGGGGCTGCTTGTGTCCTAGGCAGGAATGTTTCCTGTCCCCAGTTTCCCGTGATTTCATTCAGCAGTCTTTCTGTCTCATATATACGAAATCCAATTATAATTTTCCAAAGTGTCTTTACTTCATTAAATAGTCAAAGAAAAATACCACTTAATCAAAAAAGAAGCTGCCATCACGGAGAACTCTTCGTGCAGTGTGCCTGTTCAAAGTGATTTTGGTGTTCTAAAGCAGAAACATTTCCAGTGAAGAGCGCAGGGTCTTTGATTAGCTCTGTGGGATACGCCACGAGCTCTCTGGTACAGGCTAGCCTCAGCTGAAACACAGTGACCAAGTCCTACTGCATTTCAGAGACTGGGTTGGAAACCTGAAGTGCTGAACACAGCTTGATACAAGGATGACTGAGCGAGCGGAACGAGCAAAAATTGCAGTCGCTGCTGCCTCGTCTATCTCAAACAAAGATAAGATGATCTTTGCCTGCCCTGGTAAAATGACTGTGTGTCAGTTTTGTCTAGTTATCCACCTCTGCCGGAGCAATCAGTGTGCCTGTCCCCTCTGTGATGTGAATAGCAAGAAAGCCTATCCATTCGTTAACACTGCATGAAAAATGACAACATCACTGTTGATTTTCAGGGCCCTGAACAACATAGGCCCTGGTTATATTTGAAATCTGCTTCTTATCCTCACCCTGTGCTGGCTGTTTGTGTTCAGATGCCACCTGCTGTTTAAAGATCCTGCCATCACGACTTGAAGTTGGCAGGCGACTGGGCCCTGGCCGTGATGGGCCCTCAGCATGGGACTTGCTCCTTCCAGACGTTCATCTCAGTTCCTCCCCCATCACCTTACAAAAGTGCCTGAAGACTATTTCATTCTTCAGGAGCTTTTCGAGTATCCACTGTTGCTTTCTGATAATGCATTCTGTCCTTCCCCTTTTAAATGGATTTTAAGTTTTTTTAAATTTAATTAACTTTGTGAAGTGTTCTGAGGGCGATTTGGTGTGGGAGTGCTATATAAATAAAATGAGGAGTAGTATTCTGAGGGACTGGTTTACTTCTATCCTGTACTTTCTCTCCTCATGAAATGAACAGTAGGTATAAAACATCTACCAGATCAGAATAGCAACACTTTACACCTATTTGCCCCAGATATAAATGAACACACACAGTCAAATTTATGAACTAGCCAACTGCTTAAAGGAAATGCCATTTTGCACACAAACTTCTATTCATTTTGCTAACAGCACAGTGAAAAAAACCTAGACACTATGCAGGGTTAGCATCAGTTTTTAAAATGCTAACACAAGGAAGGTAACTACTCCACTTCATAAAAACCAGACATTTTTGGAATTAAAACCCATTACAAATGTTTATCTGCATGCATTGTTGATCAGTATCAAAAACATGCAAACCAAACAAAAAACAAAGTAGAAAGAAAAGGCAACTGTAAAAAAGACTTTACTAAAAGAGTTGAGAACACTGGCGAACACCTGAAGATAGTGATGTCCTAGAAACTGCTATTGATGGTGTTCCAGATGGTTTCCTACAATGTCTCTTCTTTACTAAATCTTCAGGTACGCTTTCGCTGGAACGCACAGCAGTGCCATTTTCTAACCCAGGATCCTGGCAATGAGAGTAAAAATCCATATAAATAAACACTATAAAAAGGCTAATAATGATCAGTGTAAGAAAGCACCTTTCCATACTAATTTCTGTAACCAAAGACAACTTTGTTAGGATGTATTATTTATGAATATGGCTCATTTAAGAGTCCTATTACAATAGTTGATCCAAAAATTCAGATCAACTCTCCTTGACACACAACAAATAGGTATAGGGTGAAATCCAAACTCTGCTGAAGTCAATGGGTGTTTATTAATTTATTATTATTATTATTATTATTATTATTATTATTAAGCATTTATATAGTGCCAGCGATGTACTTGGCACTTTACAAAGAATAAGATAGACACGGTCCCTGCCCAAGAGCTTACAATCTAAAGACAGGAGGAGGGGAGACAGGGAAGGGGGAACAGAGGGGGAGACAAGGGATGCGACATTCATGAGGATGCGGGAACTCAGGTACACGTTCTTGGCTTGGTTGCAGTAAGTTGAGAGTTTACAGATAACAGGTGGGGGATAATTCTGGGTGGGAATGGTTAGCAGGAGTTAGGAAGGGTGGAGCGGAAGAGGTGGGTTTTGAGGAGGGACTTGAAGGTGTGGAGGGTGGGGGCAAGGTGGACAAGGGCAGGGAGGGAGTTCCAGGTGTGCGAGGCAGTGAGGGCAAAGGGATGAAGGCGGTTGGGGGAGCAGGGGACAATGAGGGAGGGGATAGAAGAGGAGCGGAGTGCTCGAGCAGGGGTTCGGAGGGAGATCAGGGTAGAGAGGTAGGGGGGAGCGAGGTTGTGAAGGGCTTTGTAGGTGAAGATGAGGAGCTTGTGCAGAATACGCTTAGGAAGAGCGAGTCAGTGGAGAGAGGAGAGGAGAGGCTACACATGGTCAAAGCAACGGACTTGGTGGATGATCCTGGCTGGCAGCAGAGTTTTGAACAGAGATAACGGAAGAAAGGTGAAAGCGGGAAAGGCCAGCGAGGAGGAGGTTACAATAGTCGAGGCGTGAGATGACTAGGGCGTGAATAAGAGTTTTGGCAGAGGAGATGGACAGAAAAGGGCGGATATTGGCAGTGTTGTGGAGGGAGAAGCGGCAGGATTTGGCCACTGAGTCAATGTAGGGTTTGAAGGTGAGGTGTGAATCGAAGATGAAGCCCAAGCTGTGGATTTGGGGACAGGGAGGATGGTGGCCCCATCAATGGTAATTGACAAGGGAGAGGAAGGATTGGGAGCGAAGATAAGGAGTTCAGTTTTTGCCATGTTCAGTTTGAGTTGGCATTGAGACATCCAGGCGGAGATATCGGAGAGACAGTTGGTGAGACGAGCTTGAACAGAGGGGGAGAGGGAAGGAGTGGAGAGACAGACTTGAGTGTCGTCAGTGTACAGGTGGTATTGGAAACCGTGGGAAGCAATGAGTTTGCCTAGGGATTGGGTGTAAATAGAGAAGAGGAGAGGGCCAAGGACAGAGCCTTGGGGAACCCCAACCGAAAGGGGTAGGGGGGAGGAGGGGGAAGAGTTAGGAAGAGATACACTGAAGAAGCAGTCAAAAAGGTAGGAGGACAACCAGTCGAGGACAGAGTCCTGGAATCCAAGGGAGTGGAGCGATTCAAGCAGAAGCGAGTGGTCAACAGTGGGTGAAAACAGACATGACGCTAACCACCCTTTAATCACCCTTGGTGGTTATTTATGCATGTTGCAGGGCTGCATAGGGCACCAATGTCTGCTTTCACCCAGGGTCGAAGGCAGCAGAGAGATCAAGGAGGACAATAATAGAATAAAGAACAGGTAGTCCCCACCCCAAATGAAGCTAGCAATCCAAGGATTTTTCTACACAAAGTTTTATAAAAGCTATCAAGTAAGTAGCCAAGCCATTACAAATCCCCATACAGAAATTATGTTAAAATGGCTCTCTTAAATTCAGCTTAATTTGGTTGCAAACATGGTTAACTTTAAGTATGAATAGGCACTTTTAATCCAAAGGAATTGTTTCCATGCAGGGGTTCAACCCATATTAACTACCCTGTTTTACAGTTGTACACCTTGTTAAATACAGATTAAACTTCATTTTCCCATGTAGACAGTCCTTAAGAAGAAAACAGAGGCATGAGAAGGATTGGGCGGAGAAAAGAAAACAATCAAATATATGTAACTGCTAGTTTACTCATCTGTTCCTGAACCTTGCCATAATAAAGTGACCGATTGCCTTCAAGTATTATGCTGCAGATGAGTCTTAAGAAAAGTATGAAGGCATGAACTTTAGTGACCTGTCAAGTCTGTAAAATAAATTTCTCTGATCCTTCATCTTGTTTTGGAAGAGTAAACTCCTTGGGACATATGCCATACTTTCTTCTGTTTGTACAGTACTTATCATACAGTGCACTCCTGGATGTAAACAGCATATCTTTGTTAAAATAATCTGATATGTACAAAGAAAGCACTTTGTAGATACACGAAAAGTTCCTAATAAATATCCCTGACCAAAAAAAGTCAAACACTTGCTATACCCAGAAAAGCAGAGACATCCTGTAACACTAAAAAAAAAAAAGTATACATAAGCACTTTAAAAAAATTATTGCAGAACTACCTGCAACCTAAGGGGAGATGTAATACTCGACACAAAATGGCCTTAAAGCCTCTGTACCATAAACCCGGAGAGCTAGCATTAAAAATCAGTATCTGCCAAAAGCCTGCAAGGTGTCGGTAGCACATTTTTCATGAATGCCACAGGGAAGAAGGCATAACAAGAAAGAGTCTCCTTTGCTAAGTCATAATCTGTATAAAAGTTGATTAATAAAATCATAGAATCACAAGAGTTCGAAGGGGCTTTGAGAGTTATCCAGTCCGAGCCCCTGCTTGGATGCAGGATGATTACAGCTACCGATGGCCATCCAGCCTCTTTTTGGAAAGAGTGGAAGAGTGTGCAACCTCCCTAGGCAGCTTGATCCATTACTCAGCTGCTCTTACTCTTAAGACGTTTTCCTGATATCTAACTGAAATCTACCTTTTGTAATGTGAGTCTATTATTTTTAGTCCTTACCTCTATATAACAATGCAAAACTGTTCCTTGCTACAGTTCCTTGTCGTCTTCTCTGTGGCAGCCCTTTAGATATTTGAAGATTGCTATCATGTCTCCTCTTAACCTTCTTATCCCAAGAGTAAACATACCCAGTTTCTTCAACCTTTCCTCGTGAGACTTCCTTTCCTGGCCCCTTATCGTTTTTGTTGCCCAACCGGCTGCTTTTAGACGTGCACAGCACACACGCAGCATAAAATCACGCCACGTTTAAATATCCCGTGTGCGGGATTTAGACGTGACTTTTGGCGTGTTAAAGCCATGTCTAAATCCCACATGTGGGATATTTACACGTGACGTGATTTTATGCCACGTGTGTGCGTCGCACACTCCTAAAAGCAGTCTCTGAATCCACTCCAATATGTCAATATCCTTCTTAAAATGAGGTACCCAAAGATGAACTAAATATTTCAACTGAGGTCTGACCAATGCTGAATAGAGCATTGCAGCCCAGGCATACACATAGTTGATTCATGTTCATTTTGTGATTAACCATCATCTCTCAATCCTTTTGCTGCTGCCAAGCCAGGTATCCCTCATCTTATACAGAAAGCTTCCCTTGCCCTTTAAAATCTTGGATTGAGCTACTACCATGCATGGCCACCCAGGATCCACTCATCCAACCACCTGTCTGAAGATGGTGCAGGGGGATACGCGCTCTTGTGAGCCACTCAGCACCCACTCATGACCCTCCATAATGCACTGCTGAGAAATCTGGAGTGCGCCGTGTGGGGCAAGTCAAAAAACTACATGGCAATGGGCACCCACACATCCCCTGCCCATATGAACTGAGAAACAAAGTGGTTTGGATCTCTTTTATTGGACCAACTGTTGTTGGTGGAAATAAGCAAGTTTCCTGATAAGTCCAGTATGAACTGAGGCATCCACTCATGCCATCAGACAGTTCCCCGGCTCATAGGCACTGTGGGTAGGGGACACGGCCTTTGCAAGTCACAGGAACTGGCTGTGAGCATTGGGGAGCCCAGTTCCCCAGCGCTCACACACAGGGACATGTTGATTTTAAAAGGCCATCCAGGCGTGCTTCCCCCTCCCTCATGGTCTGTGGCAGGGGGAGTGTGAGGTGGCTGCCGCAGTAGCCATACCAGGAGTTGCCCATCAGAATCCCTCCCCATGCACTCCACCCGAGTGGGTGCTCTGTAGCTGTGCCACTCAACATCCATGTGTAAACTGCAACCAATGTTTGAAATAACCATAAAAACAGCAATCACCTTTCTGAAAACATCATTCTGGATAATCAAGTTTTACAAAACCCTTTAATTGTTTTTGTGATGAGAAACTTCAACTGAATTTGGGGTTTGGAACTAGCTTAGCTGCAGCAAGAGTAATTTCCTTGATCACATTATCCTGGTCATTTTGACTGATGTGGTTATGTGACAATCTCAAGATGAGCACTTAGCACATGTTACGTGCAACTGAAATCTAAACAAAATAAGATTACTACTAAACAATAACTATAATAAATAGCCAGATTTTCTGAGAGAGCTAAAAATCACAGGTGCTGACGCAGGTGCTAAGCGTCCACAGCAGCCTTTGAATTGTGGTGGGATGACTGGCTCTTCAGAAATCCAGACTTAACTCTGCCCTTAATACATGCAGTTTACACATAGCAAGCGCTGCAATTACTTGTGACTTCCTGATTCAGCAGAAGCATCTGTAGTAATTAAATAAAGTAATAATAATAATAAGGAACTTTTAGTATGAAACTGATTGCAGATTCAAGGCTGCAGACAGTAAATTAAAATGACCCTATGAAGGTGAGAGCTCTCCAATTGTCACAGCGGGATTAAAGAACACAATGTTGTCTCTGGAAGACTTGACCATTCTTTACTGCAAATGTATGTGACAGACCACATTTAGATTCTGGTTTTGTATGGCGATGGCGGCAGTGATGTGGGAAGGGGAAGGTTATGAAGATTGACGGTAACATTTACCCTGCTGTAATCTGAAGTCATGCTGCGTTGGCTCAGTGCTGGCGACTGCTGATGAATGGGAGTGGAGGACTTGCTTTGGTTTCCAGAACCCACTGTGCCTTTCAGGTTGCTAGGTCTGGCCTCCAGATCATTGTTGTCCAGAGAAAGAGTGCTCCCCCTAAGAAGGAAACAGTGTAAAACAAATCCCTGCTCTTAATACATGGCCAGCACAGCACATGGAAAGAAAAAGGAAAGGCACTACTTACTAGCACTATAAAATACTATACACACTCCATGCCATTCCCTGTAGGTCCTAGCAATGTCATATGTTGTATAAAATCTTTTGAATCCATATTTGGGTGTGTGAAAGTGAAGAATAAGGTGGGAGTTAAGTGCTTTAGACCCCTAAGTTACACGGACTTTTGTTACTTTTCTGACTAAGTCACTCAGGCCCCGTTTCCACAGAGCGCTCTTGGGTGGTCTTGTTTCCATAGGTGTAGGACCCCGTGGGGGTAGCTATGTTGTGAGAGAGTGTTCACAAGAACATGGGTCATTCAGAGGTACTTAACCCCCACCTTTATCATAGACTCACAGAGTTGGAACCTGGGGTAATTTCAGATGTGACGGGCCATTTGGCCTGCCACGCTGAACCCTGGACCGGGATCCGTCTTGGGTCCCGGTCCATGATCAGGCCGTCCATCCTTTAGACGTGCCGGCCTGATCACTAACAGGGATCGGGGAGGGGGCTGGGCTGCGTGGTGCGACGTGTGGCCGCACAGCCCCACCCCGCTGCGCTCCCCCAACTGCCCGCCCTCGGGGAGACGGGTGGACACAGAGGCCAATGAGGCCACTGCACCCGATCGCGGTCGGGGCCATGATCCGGGATGGGCCAAAGGTAACACATGTTACTTTTGGCCCATCACGGATCGTGGCCACTCTAACTATGGTTCTCAACCTCCAGTCCGCCAGCGGTCGAGAACCGTGGTCAAGCTTGATCCCAGCCGGAGGTTCACCGTAGTGAACATCTGGCCGGGACCAAACAGACCTTCACGGAAACGCCACCACCACAGGGAATCTACTGGGGTTCACTATGGTGAAAGGCGTTTTCGTAACATCTGAAATTACCCCTGGAGGGTCAACTAGTCCAATCTCCTACTAAAGGCAGCATACCTTCTACCTACAGCATCACAGATGGTTTAATAAAATATCCAAGGACAGAGATTTCACAAGCTCCATAGGACACCTATTCCATGACTCAAAAGTTCTTACAGTTAGGACGTTTTGCCTAATATTTAACCAAAATCTACCTTGCAGCAGTTTAAACCCATTTTCTTCTATGATAGTGGAGAACAGATGTTCACAATTTTTGGTGGGGGTTGCATCCTTTTGGATATTTGAAAACTGCTATTATGCCACATCTCCCTCCTGACCCCGAGTGTGATTGCTGTGATGGTCCAAAAATGTAAGAGGTGGAGACCAAGTTGTTCAGATGATATCTTTTTTTGGACCAACTGTGGTTGGAGAGTGTAGGTTTGCAAGCATTCTCTCTCTAACCGTAATTGGTCCAATATAAGATATCATCCAGACTACTTTGTCTCTGTCTCTAGGATAAATATACTCAGTTCTTTTAATCTTTCCTCATATGGCTTGCATTCCAACCCCTTTATCATCTTGATTGCCACCTTGCATAATGGAAGCATATGGGAACAATTCTCTGGATTTTGGTGCTATATATTCTGCTGTACTTCGGGGGGTGGGGCGCTCTAAGGGTGCTGAAAAGTTCTCTGGGATGCTATTGCAAAATGCTTGGAGGACCTCTTACCTGTTAGAGTGTTCACAAAAAATATTAACCGCCAATTTAACTACTTAAGGTAGAAATCCTAAGGTTTAATAAAAGGTTAACAACTGCCTCAGTTATTAAGGGAGATTACTTACCAGTAACTGAGAGGTCATCTGTGTTGCTGCAATTTCCAAATGTAGGAATGCATGGAGCCACTCAAAAGAACCTCAGATTTACCTCATGTGAGCATTCAGTAATAGTGCCAGCAGCAAGGGGTAAGTACCCCAGAGTAGCTTTTTGTGGAAACAGGCAACACATACTTTTGAAAAAAATTACCTGTGATCTGAATACATGGTTTGACGTATTTATGCTCAGAACGATGCATGTTTTAAATCTCTCTCTGGTATATGCCATTAGCACACATCAAGTACAGCACAACAAATATTTGCTTGTGTGTTTTTGATTCATCTCTGATACCTAAATTAGTGGATCTGCACGTGATATCATAGAGCCCAGGGTTTTGTGAGGAAAGGTACTGTGGTATGATGGTTGTAAGTAACTGCTCTTGCAGATTCATCTGAAACCAACTGCCAGTCCAGCAGAGTGTGATGGCTCACAGAATTGCTCAGCTGCTCTAAGCCCCTTCATCTACCTGTTTTTTTCTCAAGTGGGGGAACGTTCCAAAACTGTACATTTTAACTCATGCTAATGATTCCTGATGTGAACTGCTGACAATTCCTTTGTGACTCAAATTTCTAGTGGAACTGCTCCATTTGTGCTGTCATTCAGTAAAAGTGACAAACTAGACACCACATTCAAAAAACTGAGAAAACTGACTACTGTTAAATGCTCAGCAGTGTTATTTATAAACAGGCACTGAAGGAGTAGCTCTGGTCTCATTCAACAGGAAAATTTGATAACAGGAGCTACTGAGTAATAGGCAAAACATTTTTAGAACACAACTGACATTTTATCTGAATAAGTAATAAAATGTCACTAGCCTGCTTACTAAATCTTTCTGGTCTGTTGGTCGTTCCCTTCATGCTTGGCATTACTCATGAAATCACACATTTGCTTGGTTTATCCTGTCATATCATGTTCAGCATAACTACAGTAAACAACCTTCTTTGCAACCAGATGACACTTTTTTTTTTTTTTTTTAAGGGTTACTGTGGCACTGAGAAACAAAATTCGTGTCCGTTACAGTTCATGTTCCTATAGAAAGATGAAGCCAGAATACAGTCTCATGAAACTATTGTAGCATTTAATAAGAATGAACATACCCTGTCTAGGGAATCTAATAGGCCTAAAAAAGCATAGTACTTAGGTGGCTACGTGTTGTTTGTTTGTTTGTTTTTCTTCTTGGTTGCAAATCCAATGCTGAAATGTTGCAAGGAAATTAAAATAATGTAGGATCAGCATGAGGCAACCTCTGTGCACCACATTGTTAAGTCCTGAGATTTTAGCTCTATGATTGCTCCATTAAAGAATATACCCTTGCGTTAAGATTGAATCAAAGCATAATCATTTTTGCATGTTATAAAGTCCAAGCTGAATACACTTGTAGGTAAGATTGGGTTGAAAAGTTTATCTATAAAATAATGTTTACAGCCATGGACCTCAAACTATATACCCCTTCTGTTCATTATTTGTTCCCCTTGCTGTTTGTTAATTGTTCTATTTTTTCAGAATCAAGCTGTCTTTGAAGATATTCATGAGCCCTGAGGAAGCTCATTTGAAACATGTTGGCTTGATTACTATCACTATGTATTCAGCTTGGACTTTACTTTCCAAATCATATGAATTCATTAATAAGAGTGTTCTAGTTTTGATTTTATTCATGGATATATATGATCTACAGTGTTTGATTTTTTTACTCCATTCATCACCAAAAAAAATGTCATTGTTTCAATAAATTTTGTTTCTTATACAAGACATTTTCACAGGCCTTCATTGGGATATTGAAAAAGTAAAATGGAAACAGCAAAATGCTGATTTGTCGGCGCACCCCCAAATAAAGACGAGGACACGTATAATGGGATTAAACGGCCGCACTCTTTATTAATTTGTTAATAAAGAGTTCAAGGGGGGGAAGTGGGCACCCCTCCCACTTCCCCCCTTGAACTGGGATCCTCATTTATAACTAACCATACTAACCTTACTATTTAAAAAACCCCTTTCAGGAGGTCCCCTCTCATCCCCATCTCACTGGGCGCACCACTTCCCATCTCTCACTTAAATCGAGAGAGGAACCTCCTGATCCTTATCATTACTATTAGCTGTTAACTTACACCCTGCCTCGGTCCCCGGGTTTCCCCAGGCCGGGCGGGTTGTTCGTGCCTGCCCCATCTCTGGGGTTATTCTCAACACAGGTTGAGAACACCGTTACTCGCCAGTTGGCAGATGATCCTCCCAGCGGGTGCAGTCGTCCATCTCTCCCTTTGGGTTGGCCATACAGTGGGCCACGCACGGGCGACTATGCCATGGACCTTCCCATCTCTTAAGGAGATGCTGCTACCCATGCTATGCTAACTGTTATAACTTCCAACCTTGGGTTTAACTCTGCCCACTGCCACCAAAACCGCCAGCTTCACTTGGCTGGTTTGCCGCCACACCAACACCACCGATTATCTGCCGCAACTGTTGGTTCAGGACCGCGAGGTACAATTCGCACCCCATGTCTGATAGGTGAACTCCATCACCTCTGAAGAGTTCATCCCTGTCATGCCGCATACCCTCATGTTTCATAATGCGACCTCCCTTCAGCCGTAGCCAGTTCCCAATTTCAGCGTTGGCTCTCCGTCTGGCCCAGTTGACCCGCCCCGGGCGCTCCGCCGTGGCCCATACTCTCCTCGGGAGCATCTCGGACCACACTATGATGCATGCGGGAAATCTATCCTGCACTATCCTCAAATCTCACTTTACCCTTTTTGTCAGGCCCAGTTCTGTTGCTTTGGGCAGGTTGCTTTCCCCGAGGTGAATCACCAGCACCTCTGGAGCAGGGCAGCTTTCACGAACCGCTGTTAACGTTGGAAGGAGTTGCTTCCATACCTTGCCCCTCCTGCCGACCCAAAATATACTTGCTCGCTCACTTAGGCCCAGCTGGGTACCCCACCCGCTGCGTGTGGCCTTCTTCCCTGCCCAGTGGACGATGCTGTGGCCGACGATCCACACAACACACAGCTCTTGTCTCACTGGTGCATCTGCAAAAGATATAAGGGTTAAGGAATCATCCCACACTCGCTGGTCCACATCTACTGGCTCGTGGTCTAGTTTCCCTGATATATAAGCGGTAGGCACTCGAGCACCATCTCCCTATCTCCTTTAGCCGCTCACCTGATAACCACACATCGGCTGCAACTGATGCCGCCCCTATCCTAAATGAATGTGCGCTGTAGCTACTCTACTCGAGCCCCGTTATTCTCACACATCTGCTTAGGACTGCCCCAAACTGGTAACATGGCAGCGGGGATCCATCTCTATGTATAAAAAGGGGGCCCCCGCCCAGTGGACGGGACGCCTAATCATTTCTCATTGCCCTGACGGGGCAGATTCGGCGATCCCCAGCAGGGCAAAGCCTAACCCAATGCCCCCTTCCCTTCTGGTCAGTCTTAGACCTTCTCAGATGTAGGATGAGGGTATCTCCCTGCCATGACACGTCCCTTAACTGCAGCGCCCGACCTGACCTGTTGTTCTGGGAGTCGGCTACCATCTCACCAATCCTGAAGGCTCCGAACAATGCAATGCGGAAGACAGTGGCAAAGAGCACGTTTTCACTACTAGAAAAATGAACCTTTCCAAGTGCCTCAGTTAGAGCTATGAGTATTGGAGGCGTAATTGGAGCCCGAGCATCCTGTCTTGGGGGGGCTTGGCGGGCCCAACTCTCCCCTAGACGGTTCATGAAAAAGCCGTTATCTGGGGAGGGGTGCCCAGCCAGGTGGCTCGTAAAGGTGATGGCCGATATTTTCCCCACAATCGTGCTAGGGGCCAGTCCATCTGCCCGCAGCTGCATGGCGTATTGCAACATACACCCCTCTGCAATGGGGAAACCTATGTCCCACCCGTTTTGAATTTGCTGAACACCTTCTCATAAGCCCGCCTGGTTCTGAGCACGAGGGATTCATGCATTGCCTGGTATAGTTCTAGAATCCAAGGCTCCACATGTCCCTCGGGAATGGGTCATGGTCCTCGTTGGCCTCGGGGGCCAGCTGGCGAAGGCGATCTGCCTGAAATCGAGAAAGGGCATTGGCGATGCTGTTGGCAATCCCCGGCACATGCTTGGCAATGAATAAGATGTCCGCACCAGCCTCATGACCCTTTCCGATTTGGAAGACAGCTTATTGACAACATGGACGACCGCCATGTTATCACACCAGAACAAGACCCTCCTGCTGGCAAAATCAGCTTCCCACAACTCTACCACCACCACTATGGGAAAAAATTCTAGGAATGTCAGATCCCGGGTTATCCGTTGGTCCACCCACGCTGCCAGCCAGGGGGCCGCACACCACTTTCCCCTAAAATAGACTCCAAATCCGTGTCCCCCCACAGCATCCAAATGTACCTGGAGCTCCACCTCCACCAGGAGTCGACTCGCTGTCACCAGAAACTGACCCCGTTGTAGCCCGCGAGGAAAGTTCCACAGGTCGCCAAATCCTCCCGCATCTCCACCGTCACTCTGATGTGGTGATGCGGGGGATGGTCGCTGCCTACCTGGGCGTACAAACGGGACATGAATGCTCTACCTGGAGCGATGACCCGGCAGGTGAAATTTAGGCTGCCAAGGAGTGACTGCAATTCCCGGACTGTCACCTTTTTTGCTCCCACCACCACCAATACTGCTTCCTTCAACGTTCTTAGTTTATCCTCTGGGAGCCATGACTGGGATAGCTCAGTGTCAAGCTCTATGCCCAGGTAGGTCAATTTGGTTGTTGGGCCTTCTGTCTTTTCTAGCGGGAGCGGTACCCCTACTTCTGCCGCCACCTCGTGAAAAGCAAGCATTGCCTGCTCACATTCAGTGGTTCCCGCCCTTCCCACAAAGAGGAAATCATCGAGATAGTGCGTGATCCACCCGCCGCCCGTGCGGTGGTGCGTAATCCACTCCAACACTGTACTAAACTTCTCGAAGGCTGTGCATGAGATTGAACATCCCATGGGCATTGCCTTGTCGAAGTAAAAACAGCCCCCGAACTCCATGTCCAACAGCTTGAAGTCGTCGGGGTGTACAGGGAGGAGGCAGAATGCCAATCTGATGTCACACTTCGCGAGAAGGGCAAACATCCCACAAGCACGCACCATTTCAACTGCTGAGTCAAATGATGCATATCGCACCAAGCAGAGTTCCAAGGGAATTGCATCATTCACCGACTTGCCCTTGGGGTAGGACAAGTGGTGAATCATTCGAAATTTCCCTGGGGCCTTTTTTGGCACTATACCCAGGGGTGATATCCTAAGAGTTGGTATGGGCAAGGATTCAAAGGGGCCTTGAATTCTACCTTCTTTAATGTCTTTATCAATTTTTTGCTGCACTAGCTCCTCCCTCCCTACCACAGATTTCAAATTCCTTGCCCCCAAGTGATACCGGGGGTTCATCGTTGGGATCCTAAAACCCCGCTGGAATCCCTCCACGACATACTTGGCAGTTGCTCTATCGGGGTAATCCCGGATGGCGGCTGCCAATGCCTCATGCTGAACTGGGGTTGGGGCCCTTACCCACCGCCGTTGTGGCCCCACCTTGTCCTGCTGTACCCTTTCTGGTGTTTGCCCTCCCCCTGCTCCTGACCCCGTACTGCCGGAAACGGGAGCAGGTGGAGGCAGAATGGTCCCTGCCTCACTGGGTGCATGCATGTTTAAATCTGCACTGGGTACGAAAGCATCGCCCCCCCTCCATCATTATAGTCCCAGCACATCGGTCCTGCTGGGGACTGTCATGCCCAGCCCATCTGTGCCCCCTCCCCCACCTGTGTGTTACCTGCCCAGGTGAGGACATAACCGTTGTCTGATCGGGGGGCATATTTATTGCAGCTAATGCACTCTAACCAAATGTCGGGGGGCGTGTGTGTCCCACCGCAGTCTGGGGTTGTTAGCTGCCCTACGCCTAAAAGACTCATTGTAGTGCAGCTACGCTCTGGGCCCCACGTGTCAAAAGCCCTCCGCACTATGTTGGAGTACTTGAGCATCTCCAGGCCCCGATCTGGAAATTTAGTCAATGCGACCCCCATATAAATTGTGTAGGCCATGGTCCAGTTGGACCATGACCTCTCCGCCTTTGGCCTCTTGAACCTTTCCTTTTCCTTTTTTCCCCTCCTTTTCATTGGGGTCAGGGATGGGGTCGCTGAAAAGGAGGGCGAATATGTCTATATATTCGCCGCTCCATATTTTCTTTTTTTTTTTTTTTTTAAATTGTTTTTATTGAATTTTCAGCATAAAGTAATTACAATTCAGTTACATTATGTTTTAACCTTTGTCAGTACATATATTTCGTTTTATACCTGCTGATTCTATGCTCTCTGATTTAATTAAACCCATCCTTTCAACTTTAAGGATAACATTCACTCAGCTGCTAACTATACTGAGTGCTGCATCAACTTTAATAGGTCATTTTTGCATTTTGGTTGCACAGTTCCTGTGATCTTTATCTAAAGCAGACTACCTTCTCTTTTTTTTAAATGTAGAAATCAAACATATACGCTCTTTCATCCTCTGTCAGAGGCTTGTCCTGCATCTGTTGTAGGCACTGTCTCCATCTGCCGTGTAATTTGTCCATTTTGTCATGTAATTTTGCCAGCAGTCTTTCCATTGAAAAAATAAACCATAATCTGTTTAACCATTCTCCTTCTTTGATGTTTTTGTCTGATTTCCAGTTTCTGGCTATTACATTAATTGCCGCCAGACAGAATATTACACATTGGGGTTTTATTTTCTTGAGTGCCTCGCTGTTGGGATATATTCCCAGTAACGCCGTTTCCGGACGAAATGGGATTATAAATCCTGCCATCTCCTCCATATTTGCCCACACTACCCTCCATAAGTCCTGAACCTTTTCACAATCCCACCAACAATGTAGTGGGGTTCCCTCTTTCCCACATCCCCTCCAACATTTCCCGGAGCTTGCTTTGTCCATGTGTTTAAACTGGCTAGGTGTCAGATAATATCTCATGGACAGTTTTACTTGGGGTTCCCTAGCTTCCAAGGAAGCTGCACAGCTGTCGTAATGGGCTATTATTTCTTTTTCTTGTTGTTCAGTGAATGTTTTACCCAGTTCCTTTTCCCAGGCCCGCATGAAGCCATAATTTTTTTTATACCATATTTCCTTTAAGGCCTTATATATTCTCCCCAGCCTGCCTCTGTTATTGTCTCTATCAAAGAGGACCCTTTCCATGTTGAGGGGTGCTCTCCCATACTCTTCTACTGCTCCCTGTCGTGTGAGGGCACTCTTTAACTGGTTAAACTGGAAGGGATCAATTCCTTCCTGTAAGAACAGTTCTAGATCTTCTTTGGCGAGCATTTCCCCCTCCTTAAATAGTTGTCCCATTCTCTTGATCTGTTTCCTCTGTAATGCTATTCTAAGTTTCTCAGCTATTCTATGCTCTCTAAACCTCCAGAGATTGATTGGAGTATAAGGGGACTTATTCCTTTTGCTTTTAGTTTTCTTTGTTACCTGCTGCCAGTATTTCCAAGCTATTCCTGCAAAGGGGTGTTCCTTCCATTTTTTCTCCTCTATCACTCCTTCATCTACTATGTATTGCGCAAAATTATCTATCCCCAGTATATGTCCCTCTATTCTTACCCAGTCTTGTTGTTCTGATTGATGGTACCAGGGTTGCAGGGCGCTCAGAACAGCTGCTTTATGGTACAGCCTAAAGTCTGGTAGGTTCAGCCCTCCTGCTTCCCTTGTTCTATATAATGTTTCTCTATTTATTCTGGGTCTTTTGTCGGTCCAGATCACCCTAGCCAGTAATTTGTCTATGTCCCTGAAAAAGGACTCAGGCAGTTCTATAGGTAGTGCCATCATGGGGTACAATAGTTTTGGCAATGCCACCATTTTAAATAGGTTCACCTTTCCTAGCCAGCTACATGCCAGATTTTTCCAGTCCTCTATTTCTTTGGTTACTTTATTCAGTGTTCGTGGGAAATTACTAGTATATAGGTTTTTGATATTTTTGGTTAAGTTAATCCCTAAGTATTTAATTTCTTTCTCCTGTACTTGGAATGGGCTATCCTCCTTTGTCACGTGATCCGCTTCCCCCCTTCCTCTGAATATAAATGCGTGTGATTTCTCGAAGTTAATCCGGTAGCCCGCTATTGTACCAAATTCCTTTATTAGATTAGTCAGAACTGGAAGGGAGGTCTGGGGCTCACTGATGAACAGCAGCATGTCGTCTGCGTATAATGCTAACTTCTGTTGTGTTTTTCCTATTGTTATTCCCTTAATTTTGTTTTCCTGTCGAATCGCTATAGTTAGGCCTTCCAACATCAGATTAAATAGCAAGGGTGAGAGTGGGCACCCTTGCCTGGTTCCTCTGGTCAGTTTGAATGGCTCTGTAACCGTGTTATTAATTTGCAGTCTGGATATAGGGTTTTTGTATATTAATCTAGACCAGGTTAAGAACCTTCGCCCTATCCCCATCTTTTTCATAATTTGAAATAAAAATGTCGGTTCCGCCCTGTCAAACGCCTTGTCCGCATCGGTAGACAGGACTATGGCCGGGGTCTTATTAGTCTGTAGGTTATGGATGATATTTACTGCTTTTCTTATATTGTCCGTTCCCAATCGCCCTGGGATGAATCCTACTTGGTCTTTATGTATCAGATGTCCTGCGATTGCTGCTAATCGGTTGGCCAAACATTTTGAAAATATCTTATAATCGCTATTCAGCAGTGAGATCGGCCTATAGCTTCCACAACTTTTTGGGTCCCTTCCTGGTTTGGGAATCACTACTATCCTGGCTTCATAAAAGGAGGACGGCAAAGCTCCTTCTCTCAGCGCTTGATTAAAGACTGTTGTCAATGGGGTTATCAATTCTTTAGCAAAACATTGATAGAATTCGGTCGGTAGTCCGTCAGGGCCTACAGCTTTATTTTTAGGGAGGTGTTTTATCACCTCTGCTACCTCCTCTATCTCTATCGGGGCATCTAGAAATCCTTGTTGGGCATTATTTAGTTTTGGAATCTCATATTTCTCTAAGAATCTGTTAATATCAGTTATTTGGGGGTTCGTGGTACTATAGATGTTTTCATAGAATTTTTTAAACTCTTTTTGTATTTCATCTGGATCTGTTGTTGTGGTACCTTCTGGCCTGTTTATTTCCTTAATATTATGCTGGGTATTTATTTTCTTGGTCAGACGGGCCAAGATCTTGCCAGATTTGTTATTTTGTTCAAAGTGTTTTGCTCTGATTATTTTCAGCTTTCTTATTGTTTTATTTACTTCTTCTGTGTTTATGGCTTCTCTTATTTTTAGCAGTTGCTTGTGGCCTCTCATTGATGGGTTCTGCTTCTGATCCGATTCCGCTATTATCAGTTGCTGATATAAGTCTTTTAATATTTCCCTATTTCTCTTTTTAACTGCTGCCCCCACTGAGATTATGTTGCCCCTTGTTACCGCTTTTGCCGCCTCCCACAAGGTATTCCATGAACTCACTGAGCCTCCATTTAATTCAAAATAGTCCTTGATGCCTTGCTGTATTTGGGTACAAAAGAATTTATTCTGTAAAAGACCCCTATCCATCTGCCACGAGTTCTTTCCCTGTCCTGGCCCTCTTTGCCCCCAAGTGAAGATCGTGATTAGTCCTTGGTGATCCGATATGGTCTGATGTTTTATATATGCCTTACTGCAATTTCTGAATTCCTCTTTTAGCGTGAGGGAATGGTCTATTTTTGTAAACACCTTGTGGGGTATTGAATAATACGTGTACTCCCTCTGTGTGTGGTTTAGTGTCCTCCATATATCTATCAGTCCATGATCGGTGAGCCATTGCCCCACTTTATTCTGCCATCCTTTTAGTGGTTTATTGTTTGAGTGGTCCCTCCATGTTATCGGGGAGTTAAAGTCCCCTTGTATGAAGAGTTTCCCTTCTAGATTCCCCTTTATGTCTTTTATGGTCTTGTGTAAAAATGCCAGGGTCTCTTCATTGGGGGCGTAGAGATTTACCAGGGAGACACTTTCTCCTTTTAGTGTACCTGTCACCATCAGGAATCGCCCTTCTTTGTCTTTCTTTATTCTGTTTGGACTGAATTCTATACCTGTCCTGATCCCAATCAGAACTCCTGCTTTCTTTTTGTGGGCGCAGGAGGTGAATATATGCCCAAAGTGTCTGTTCTGAAATCTGAATATGTCTTTTTCTACTAGGTGTGTTTCCTGAAGGAAGAAAACATCACAACGTTCCTCCCATATTAATTCCTTAACTCTCCGCCGTTTCACCGGCTCGTTTAAGCCTCGTACATTCCATGTCAATGTTTTAAGCGTATCCATCTTTTATTTTGCTTGTTTTTTGCCTGCTCAATAAAGTTATCTTGTCTCGTATTGGTGTCTGCTTTGCTGTTTTAATTCTATTTTGTGCCTTGGGATGACCTATAACAAAAACCCCTACCCCCCCTTCCCATCCCCCCCTCCTTTCCCCCTTTCTACTTTTTCTTGCCTGAGCATGCATCGTGGTTGCTTTTCTTCTCTCCTCTTTGGGTCCCCTCCCAGGACCCTATGTCCAGGGTTTCCCCCTCTTTCCCCTTTATAGGGTTCATTTATGATTTTGTATCTCGCTTGTCTGGTTGGGCTTTTGTCCTTTGGTTTTGGTATTGGTGTCAGGCTTGCACTGTCTTTTACAGCTTATCTTCTGTTCCCCCTGTTTCAAGACTACCAGCTTTTTTAGCAGATTAATTCCCCCCTACCTTCCCTTCCAGCTGGGCCTTGATGATCTCAGCCTTTGTTATAAAAAAACAGAAAAGTGGTTAGCTTTTCCACATTTACAGGTGTTTCTATTTGACAGTGGAAAGAGGATTAATGTCTCAGCCCTCCACCTACTGGTTTACACTTCTATGTTTGTAATTGCTTCCAACATTAACATTAACATTTCTCCCCTTGTATTCAGTGCAGTTCTCCATTGCCCTCGTCTGTATTGTTCTATTCATTTTTCTAAGCCAATAAACCTTTGGGGGTCTCGTTGTCCCCCGCCTTTAATTCTAACTGTACCTTAATAACCTTAACCTTTATTGAATCAGTAGCTTATGTTCCTATCCTTTCAATTGCTTCATACCTACAATTAAAACAGGTTAATATCCCAGCCCTTAAACAATTAATTTACATTTCTGCTTTGACGCTTAGTTCTGTCATCTATTGAAAACATTGCTATTATCCCCCTTGCTAACTTTTAATATTTGTTAACCGTATAGAGGCCATTTTCTTTAGCCTCTCCACTTTTTAAGTTTCTCCCCTCTGGGTCCACAGCTCAACAACTCATCCCTTAAACAGCTGAATTAAATTCCTGCTATCAGCAGTTACCTCCCAACTAAAATGAAAAAGGGAATGACATCTACTCCCTCAAACAAGTGGATTCTGCCCCTCTGGGTCCACCTCTCAGCAGTTCATCCCTTAAACAGCTGAATTAACTTACTGCTTTAGCGATTACCTCTCAGCTAAAATGAAAAAGGGATGACATCTACTCCCTCAAACAAGTGGTTTAACCTGCTGCTTTGCAGTTGCTTCTGTCATACCTAAAACAAGGGAGTTAACAGTCCCATTCTTAACCTTCTGGTTTAAATTTCTGCATTAGCAATTTCTGCATTAGCAAGAACACTTGTCAATACATAAAAAGGCATTAACATTTCAGCCCTTAATTTTAACCTTAACCTTTGTCATCCTTGTGAAGGCAGCCCTTCTCTGCCTCTCCTCTTTTTGTTAGTCTTTTGTGTTTTTGCTTCTTGCACGTTGTCACGTCCACTCCGTGGTATTTTTAGTTCCAGGTCTTTTGTTTCTTTAGGCCGGGTTACTGTCTTTTAGAAATATTTCCAAGTCCTCGGGGTCAGTGAAGAATTTTCTCTTCCCTTTCCACGCAATGCTCATCTTGGCTGGGAACATCAGTTGAGGTTGCAGTTTCTTTTCGTGTAGTATGGCGAAGAATTTCCCCCATTTTCTTCTCTTGTATATTGTGGCTGCTGCATAGTCTGGGAAGATTCTGATCGCCTTTCCCTTGAATTCTAGTTTCTGCTTGCTCCTTGCCAGTCTTAGAATTTTTTCTTTTGTTTGATATTCCAGAAACTTGACAATGATAGTGCGTGGGTAATCTCCCTCCTTTGGGGCTTGTCTGGCTGTTCTATGTGCCTGCTCCATTCTGGCCTGCTGGATTTCTGGGTCCTCTGGGAAGAGCTCCTGTAGTAACTCTTTTATAAGTTGTTTTGCATCTCCCTTTTCTGATCCCTCTGCTAGGCCGGTAAATCTGAGGTTTGATCGCCTGGAGCGATTTTCTAAGTCCTCTGTTTTCTCCTCCAAGTAATCTATCTTCTCTTTCATTTTTCTTATCTGATCTTCATTCCCCAGGGAGTTATCTTCTAAACTTATTATTCTGGATTCAGCAGTCTCCATTCTTTTGGAGAGTCCCTCCAGTTTTTTTATGTTAAGTTCAGTTGTCACCTGTAGTTTATTGACTTCAGTTGCCAGCTTTTCTCTGGCTTGTGCCGCAGCCCCCAAATCCTGCCTCAAGCCTTTAATTAAGTCTTTCAGTTCCCTGCTAACTGCTGGGTCTGTGCCTCCCTCTGTCTGGGTGATTGCGTCAGCCATTTTATTCACCAGGCTGGGCTGAGAGTGCTGCTGGGCCTCGTTTCTGTCCCGCAGGTAAAATCTCTCAATCTTAGGTTGGTTTGCGGTTTTTCTTTTCCCCTGACTTACCCCCGGCATTTGTTGATTTTTTGGGGCTGGTTGTGGTGCGTCTCGGCGCTGAAAAAGCGAGTTTAGTCGGGCCTGGGAGGGGAGCCTTGTTTCCCACGTCTGCCTAGAGCGCGCACATGCTCAGTTCCTTTCCGCTCCATATTTTCTCCTTAGTGGAATGGAGGATATGCTCCCCCAGGGGGGCAGACACATCAGCATGCCCCCCAGACAGGGGGCGCGTCTCCTCCTTACGTCCGCAACAGCGGGTTTATAATCTAAGAGGTACACATCATGGCTGTATATGAAACACCCGATTACCTAAAAAGCTAGGTAAAAAGGAAACAGGTGAACTGTATTTGAATTCAGGTTAGAATCAGGTTTAAAGTTGACCGGACTAATGAGATATGTGGTATCCTATTCAGATTGAATAAAAGCATCTTGTGAGGCTTCAGGGAGGCCATGAACATCAGTCTTCGACCTCTGGTGTAGAACTATTAATAACGCTGTTTGCCACTGAAAGTTTGGGGTCAAACAAGAAATAAAAAGGCTCATTTGTAGTTTGTTAACCACCAGGATGGTCTAAACCAAATCCACTCATAGTGATATCATAGAGGAAATGAGCATTTAAGCCACAACTGAATTAACTGTCCTGGAAGTTTTGTATTCGAAAACGCTACAGTTTTCCCTTTACCGCTACTCTTAAGGGAAATATTGGTCGCAGTAAAAAAAAAAAACAAAAAAAAGAACCCCACCCTTTCTCCCGAGTAGTTCCACTGAAATTAATAATTTGCTTTGGCTTCCTCTTAAGGCCATCAAGCATTAACTATTGCCAGAGGCAGGGTTCAGAACTAACTCTGGAGTAAGTGGCTTCAGGATGGTGGCCAATGCATTATCATTTTTGTCCAGTCACCTCGATTCGTAATTTCAAGCGTGTTTAGCTTCCATTTAGGTCTCAATGGCCAGCTTTTCAACCGATGTTGGGTACTGAGATCTTGAATAATTCAGCCCCTAACAGTCCTATGATAGACATGTTTGTAGTTTCCATCACAAAGACTGAAGAAACTGCCTGAAAATGTCATTGTGTATGTTTATAGTAAAATGTCAACAAAAAGCACTTTCATGTTCTCTCTGTTAATTTTATTACCCCTTCACTGGATGAGTGATGCAGTGTATGTAGAAAATGCGCATGGAAGAGGTGCACTGTCAGTTACTCTCACTAGATAATAAAGGACAGAGTATGCAGTAAAGCAGCAGCACAGAAAATTTCCTTTAAGAAACTTGGGGGAGGGATTACAGAACTCCCATCAGTTCAAGGCTAAATTTAATACTCCTCTATTGTGGATGGCTTGGAAGTAATTTAAATTATTCTTGTCACAATTCTAGGTGTGTATTAGATAACCCACAAGCTAACTCACATGATTTTATTATGCCTAACCAGAGACTGACAGCAAAACATTCTGTGTAAGAGCTCTTGACTGGGAATTACATTCCACAGCTTTTGGGCATTGATTTACTTCCACTTCAGGAAAATGTAGATGGAAATTAGTTTTGAATCACAAAACAATGGTTGCATTTCAACATACAGTGAAATTGGTCCAATTTTCAATTCACACTACAAGATATTTAGACTGGTGAAACAGTAAATATTCAAACAAAACTTATGGAATTAAGAGGAAGGAGATAATAAGTAGAGATCATTTTGGTTTTGCCCTGGGTTTAGGGTTTTTTGTACTGTAAAAATTAAAGTCTACATTCAAATATGGGTGTCAGATTGTTAATGCTGAACTCTAGTGTTATTTGTAAGTGAGCACTAACTGGTGTCCTACACAAAGAGACACCAACCATCGACCTCTTAAGAGAAGGTGGGATAATTTAAGACAAACCATGGAGAGGGACACATTTTAAGAAATTAATTGCGATTTTACCCAGGAACATAGTCAGATATAGTTGTCAGCTTTGTGGATTAACAGCTCAATCCTGAGATACTCAACACTCAAAGGTGCAAAGGCACCTCACACAACTTTTTAACTTATTCCAAGATCAAGCCTTTCATGGCCCTCAAATTTGCCTGACTCTTACCTGTCAGAACATGGAGCTGACTTAGTACTGCGTAAACTTTGGGCATCAGCATCTGAACTGATGCTTCTTCCATCTTCTGCCTTCAGACTTGCAGTTTCTCCTTTGGCTACTGCCCTGATGACCTTCCTCCTGAGTAGAGATTTTAAGAAGTAAAATAAAAGAACAGAATGACCAGCTCAATACAATGTGAAACACAAAAACAAGCATCCAGCTTTGCAGCGGTTAGATAATCTTGGTTAAAAAGAAACCCTGAATGCAAAAATAAATAAATAAACATTAGTTTGGGCTTGTTTGGTATTTTTGACAAAAGCAGTACATTTTTTTAAATTGAAAAATGTTCATTTTTTGAATGAGCTATTAATCTTCCATGGGGGTGGGTGGGTGGGTGGGAATTTTGATGAAAGCGTTGCAACCAGTTCTAGTAATAGGAAAAGCAAGGAAAAAGAGGCACTAGTAATGGGATAAAGAGGGATGAAATGAGAGCGGAAGGGAGTAGGAAAGAGGATAGCCACATTCCAATGAACAGTTAATTTGATGGCGCTGGGCCTTTCTCCTGCTTTACTTCTGAAGAGTTGTTATTCAGGAGTAGGACAAGAGGCATGCATGCTTGAAAAATCAGGGGTACGTACTCTCCTTTGGTTTGTATTTTGAATTAACTCTTTGTGTAAACACTTAGCAATGTGAGGGTAGTGACCTTGGATCGGTGATCAGCAGAAGGAAAATGAATGCAGTATTATATCAGTTTACGCTATTTGTGTAAACACTACTAAAATGGAGTAGTTAATTTGGATGCAGCCACACGAGTTGGGCGGGCCCAATCTCCGTGCGGCCCATGGCAGGCACTCGCCACTGCCACACTTCAGGGTCAACGCAGAGAGAAGGGCAGATGGTCCATCCTCCTCCCTCTCTCCCGGGGGGACACCAGCCCAGTAGGTCATTGCCAGAGGTCCCAGGGGAGAATAGAGCGCTATCGGGTATGCCCAGGACCACCAGGGGGAGGACCTGAGTGCTGAATGCTCCATGGAGGATAAGTAGGCTTTGGAATCCCTAGGATGAATGCCCTAGAGAGAGTAGGAGGCAGCCTGGGGAGGACCTGTGGGCTAAATGCCCTAGAAAGGGAGGAGCAGGACTCTGGATCCCAGAGGAGGAATGGGGCATGGAGGATCCTCCAAGGCCCTAAGGAGAGGAGTAGTAGCTGCTAAGGAGGATATGTAGAAGGGCCCTGGGAGGCAAGGAGCCAGGGCCACCAGTGGGGAAAGCTCAGGGGCACAAAGTGGGCCAGAGTGCTGAGTATATGCATCCCTCCAGAAGGGGAACTATGGACTTGCTCAGGTGGGAGCCCAAAGCATTGTTGGCAGAGGATTATGGCAGGATGATAGATCCTATCCAACACTGGGAGCCAATTTCCCAAAGTCAGCATCAAGGTTCAAGGACAACATCTGTACTAGTGATGGGGGATGTCCCTCAGAACAGAGAGTAAGTGCCACAAACTGAAGAGAGACGACCTTCCCCTACCAACAAGATTAAGAACAGCTGAGGGCAGATCCACCTTGTGGTTTTCTAACCTAGAGGCAATGGTGGAGGAGGAGACAGAGGGCGGAGAGGGGGCTCCAGTTCCACAAGATATGGCAGACACATTTGTGTTGCAATATCTTGCCAAGCCCTCCTGCCCTGCTGCTACCAACCTCTTGGCCTACCGGGTCCAGAAAATGCAGGTGTGGCCCCCGCTTGCAAAGGTAGCATTGCTGTACATCTCGTGTCCTCCCACGAGTGTATCGTTGGAGTGGGTATTTATCGTGCCCGGTGACACTGTCAGCCCACATTGTTCCAAAATGGACCTGAAGACTGTGGAACAGTCTGTCTCTCTCAAAACCAACATTCCCCTCCTTGGGTTCATGGAGGCGATACCTTTGACGTGGGGTCAGATGATTATTGAAAACCCAGCCCCTGGATATCGTCTCCTGCTATCTTCACTCCCATGCACCTGTGTCCATCCTGACAAGATGCAGGCAATTCCATCTGCCAGCAACTCGGTCAGTAGTGACAGTGACGAGTCAGCAGCAGCGGCCCTTGGTTTGCGCTTAAACTGCAGCTTGGCACCTATTTTTCACAGTCCAACCACTCCAACAGGGAAAAGTAGTACAGAAGTATTATTATTATTATTATTATTAACAAACATTTATATAGCGCCAGCAGTGTACCTGGCACTTTACAAAGTAATAAAATAGACACGGTCCCTGCCCCTAGGGCTTACAATCTGAGAGACAGGAGCTGGGGGAGAGACTTAGGAAGGGGAACAGAGGGAGAGACAAGG
>QEPC01003278.1:4268260-4292491 GCA_003113815.1 Sphenodon punctatus
GCAGCATCCCTTACCGCTCTAGCAGAGCTGGCCTTGGAGGTGGCGTTGGGCTCCTCCAGGACCTTGGTCCTGGGGGACTTCAACATCCATGCCGATGCGGCCTTGTAGGAGTGGAGCGAGAATTCATGGCCCCATGGCAACCATGGATCTGTCCGAGGTGGTTATCTGCCCGACCAACGTGGGGGGGCATACCCTTGACCTGATCTTCAGTTCTGGCCTTGAGGCGGGGGGTCCGGTGGTGGGGGAGGTTAGGGCAGTGCCCTTGTCATGGACAGACCATTATCTCCTTCAGGCCGATATTTCAGCGCACCCCCCACCCCCCAGAAGGGGAATGGGCCAGTTAGGATGGTCCACCTTCGGAGGCTGATGGAACCCCAGCGGTTCCAGGAAGTCCTGGGGGAGTTATCCCTGAACCTGGATGGTCGCTCTGTCGATGAGCTGGTCCAGCTTTGGAACACCTTGCTGGAGGAGGCCATTGACAGAGTGGCTCTGAGACGCCCTCTGTCTCTGTCTCGTCACCACAGGGCCCCTTGGTTTACTGTGGGGCTGCGGTGTATGAAGTGAGTAGGCAGGAGGCTGGAGTGACGCTGGCGTCGGACTCGATCGGACTCCGACCGACTTCTCCGTAGGGCCCATTTGCGGTTCTATGTTGAGGCTGTGAGGACAGCAAGGAGGGAGTTCCTTGCTGTCCTCATAGCGTCTGCGAAGTCACGCCCAGAGGAGCTGTTTCGGCTGGTGCAGGGGCTGGTCAGTCTGGTCTCCCTATGCCTGGACGGGGACTTGTCTCAGGCCCGCTGTGAGCAGTCTGTCACCTACTTCGCAGACCAGATCGCTCGGATTCAGAGCAACTTTGATGCTGGATTAGGGGCAGTAGTCGGAGAGCACGAGGGGACGGAGGCCCCGTCTGGTCCAACTTTGTGGGGGGAGCTTCAGGAAGTGACGCCAGCCTATGCAGTGGAGGTCCTGGGGTCTGTGCGAGTCACCAGTTCTGAACTTGATCCGTGCCCGTCCTGGTTGGTGAAAGCCTCCAGGGAGACGTTGGGGACAGTGCTGGCGAGGGTGATCAATGCGTCCTTGCAGCAGAGGAGGTTTTCGCCTAGTCTCAAGGAGGCTGTGGTGTGCCCTCTGCTGAAAAAAACATTATTGGACGTGGGCGCACTCGCCAGCTACCGTCCTGTCTCTAACCTTCCCTTTTTAGGGAAGGTTATTGAGCGGGCAGTGGCGACCCAGCTCCAGGTGCATCTAGATAGCATTGGTTTCCTGGACCCTTTTCAATCTGGGTTCCGCCCCGGCTATGGCACCGAGACAGCGTTGGTGGCCTTGGTCGACGATCTCCACCGGGAGATGGATGCAGGATGTTTGACATTTCTCATCCTGCTAGATCTCTCGGCTGATTTTGATACCGTGGACCATGGGCTGCTGCTGAGATGGCTGTGTGACCTGGGGGGTCTGGACGGGACTGTTCTTGAATGGTTCCGCTCATTCCTCTAAGGGAGAAGCCAGCGGGTGGTGCTGGGAGCTGAGACATCTGGCCCCCGCACCTTACCCTACGGCGTTCTGCAGGGTTCTATTCTGTCTCCATTGCTGTTTAATGTATATATGCAGCCCTTGGGGGAGGTCGTGAGAGGGTTCGGGGTGCGATGTCACCAATATGCTGATGATACTCAGTTGTACCTCTCTTTTTCAGCTGACCCAGACCCTGCAGTCTCGTTGCTCTCCCAGTGTTTGGAGGCCATGGCAGAGTGGATGTGGCAGAGCAGACTGAAGCTCAACCCCAATAAGATGGAGAAGATGGTGGTGGGGAGAGCGAGCGAGGTGTCGGCCCCCCTGGTTGGGGGGGGGTTCGTCCTGCCGTAGCTCGGTAGGTTCGGAGTCTGGGGGTGATTTTGGATGCAGACCTCCGCCTGGAGCAGCAGGAGGAGGAAGTGGCGAAGGCCGCCTTCCGTCAGTTGTATCTGGTGCAGAGGCTGCGTCTGTTCATCTCCGGCCCGGATCTGGCCTCCCTCATCCATGCCTTCATCACCTCGAAGCTGGACTACTGCAATGCCTCTACGTGGGGCTGCCCTTGTTCCTGGTTTGGAGGCTGCCGCTAGTGCAGAATGCGGCGGCTCGCCTCCTGTCGGGGACGGGCTGTCGGGAGCATATAACACTGGTGCTCCGGACTCTGCACTGGCTGCCGATAGCGTGCCGAACCAGGTTCAAGGTATTGGTGTTAATATACAAGACCCTTCACGGTCCTGGCCCCTCATACCTCAGGGACCGCCTCACCCTCCGCGCCCCAGAGCGGCTCCTTCGGTCCACCAGGGGTGCCTTTCTGGAGGTCCCCCATGTTAGGCAGGGGTCCACAATGGAGAGGGAATTCCCGGTGGCTGGGCCGCGCCTTTGGAACTCCCTCCCGGAGGAAGCTCGCCTGGCCCCAAGCCTTTTGACATTTCGGCGGATTTGTAAGACCTGGCTGTTCGCCCAGGCCTTTGGGGAGGGGGGGGAGGCGCGTTAGGGGGTGTTTTATCTTCCCCCACCCTAATTTATTTATTATTATCCCAGCCTGTTTTATTGTAGTGTTTTTATGGATTGTTTTAATATATTGGTTTTAAGATTGTTTTATGCTGAATTTGTTAGCCGCCCTGAGCTGTTCGCAGGAGGGGCAGGATATAAATTGAATAAATAAATGAACAAATAAATAGAGGGCCTGATTCCACAAGCCTTCTGAAGTCAATGGAAAGGCTACTGTTGACTTCAACGAGTAGATCAGCACCATGAAATATTCTTATTTTGGTTTATACAAGTTATGTACCTAGCAAAATATATTCAGTAAAGAATTCGTGCAGAACAAAACCAGAAAGACACAATATGAATTCACACAACTGGAAAAGAGCAAAGCAAGATAAATACAAATGTATCAAGATATTCAGAAAGCATTACTCATAAAAAGAAGCCCACCTCCAGTTCTCCTCCCCTACTGATTCCTTTAGACTCTGGATTTAAAATTTACAGGGAAAGGGAGCTCAGGAGAGGTGGCAGCTGCCAAAAATATTTGTTCTGAAGGGACAGCAGCAAGCTATCTTAATGAAAAGGAAAAATGGAAATGTATCCAAGAGACCAATGTGCTGCTAGAAAGAGATGTGAAAAGCAACAAAATAAGATTCTACAAGAGGAACACGATAGAAAGTATAGGTCCATTATGCCAGGGCATAATTTCAGAAATTTCAGAACTCCGGGAGCAAAAAAGGAAATTTAAGTCACCAGACTTTATCCTGATATTAAACCATTTTGGTCCCACTACACCCCTGAACCAGTCACCAGTCTCAACTTTCTGGGTGCCAATAGCTCCCAGGCACCTGCAAATTTTGCGCCCTGCATTATGCAATACAGAACTACTCACGGTAGTTCCCGCCCCTCCCTGAACATAGGCAAGCACCTTAAATCTAATCTAGATGCATTTAAATAATTATTTATAATTTGTTTATTTATTTATAAAACAATTTTCTACCCCGCCCCAAGCAGTCCAGGGTGCCTTACAACATTAAAAACATATAAAACCAAAACAATACATTAAAAGAGAAGGCAAAAAACCCAGAACCCCCCCTCCCAACCCTACACCCCATCTCCCTCACCAAAAGCCAAGCAGAACAGCAAAGTTTTACACATACAGAATGAAGGGAGATCCAGGGTCACCCAAGCCTCCGCTGGGAGGGAGTTCCACAGCCTAGGCGTGGCCACTGAGAATGCCCTCTACATAGTGGTCCCCTAGGCCACATGGGGGACCTCGAGAAGGGCACTCCCAGCGGACTGCAGAGGTTGCTCCAGAGCATGGAGAGCAAGGCGATCCCGCAGGTAAGTCGGACCAAGGCTGTATAGGGCTTTATAGGCCAAAACCAACACCTTGAATTGGGCCCAGAAAACTATAGGCAGCCAGTGCAGAGCCTGGAGCACTGGTGTAATGTGCTCATGGCGACCCATCCTCGTAAGGAGATGGGCCACTACATTCTGCACTAGCAGCAGTCTCAGGACCATCACTATTGGTAGCCCCACATAGAGCGTGTTTCAATAGTCCAATCTCGAGATAATGAAAACATGGATGATAGTGACCAGGTCACTATCTGAAACATATGGTGGAAGCCGTAGCACCAGATGTAATTGGTGAAACGCACTCATCACCACAGCCCCCAACTGGAGATCCAGACGGAGCTGCAGGTCAAGGAGTACATCCAGACTACGAACCTGAGAAACCAGTGGAGGACAAACCCCATCAATGATGGGAGCCACCACATCCACTACCATCACCTCCATCTTGTCAGGATTCAACTTCAGTCAGACTGCCCTCATCCAGTCCCCAACAGCCGCCGGACATCGGTAAACACCAAGACTGCCAGGTCTGGGTCGGATGAAAACGAGAGGTAGAGTTGGTTGTCATCAGCATATTGATGACCCCCACCCTATACCGTCTCACGACCTCGCCAAGTAGCCGCATATACATGTTGAACAGGAGCGGACTCCACATGTGAGGTCTCGTGGAGATGGAAAACAGTCCCCGAGCACCACACACTGAGTCCTCCTGGCTCGGAAATAGTGGAACCAACCAAGAATGATCCCATCCACTCCAGCTTGATCCCGCAAGCGAGTCACCAACATCTCATGGTCAACAGAATCAAAAGTAGCTGACAGATCTAACAGAATTAGCAAAGTTGAATGACCCTGATCTAATTCACGGTGAAGGTTGTCAACCAAGGCCACAAGTGCAGTCTCTCAGTGCCATAATCCAGACAAAAGCTGGACTGTGAGGGATCCAGATAACCTGCAGCTGTTGAGTCACAACCCGCTCAATAACCTTCCCTAAAAAGGGAAGATTAGAGACTGGCTGACAACTGGCAAAAGAATCAACGTCAAGTGATGGGGGTTTTTTTTTAGCAGAGGTCGCACCACCTCCTCTTTGAGGCACCTTGGCACTCTGACCTCCCAAAGAGAGGCATTGATCACCTTGCCAGCAACGGTCCCACCGTCTCCCAGCTGGCCTTAATCAGTCAGGATGGGAATGAGTCAAGTTTACAAAAGGTGGCCCTAATAGACCCAAGAACATCCCCTGCCTTGGTGGACAACACCTACTGGAATTAATCCCACAAAACTGGACAAGATGGGGCTTCCACCACCTCTGGTTCACCCATTGCAATAAGTGTGGCAATGAAGCTGTGGTGAATCCGAGTGATTTTCTCTGCAAAATAATCAACAAACATGTCACAGCGGGCACTGGATGCTCCAGTTCCAGGTTGAGGGAGGGAGGACCAATCAACCCCCTCACCACCTGAAAAAGCTCCACTGGATGAGATTTTGCAAAGGCTATATGGGCAGCAACAAATTCCCTTTTTGCTGCTTTTACAGCTACAGCATAGGCATGTAAACTGGCTCTATGTTGCAATCTGTCAGCTTCAGTATGTGAATGGTGTCACCGTTGGTCCAACCACTGCCCTTCCCACTTCAACAACCTCAGGCTCTCCGTAAACCATGGAGGCCTGAGGAGCCGTCTCCGAGGGAGTAGATGCCTCGGAGCCACCCGGTCAATGGCCTCCATCAGCATGGTGTTCCATAAAGCCACGAGGTCATCAAGCGGACGGTCGTCGAGATCAGAGGGTAACTCCCCAAGAGCTTTCCAGAACCTCTCGGGTTCCATTAGTCTCTGAGCGCAAACCATCTGAATCGGTTCTACACCCCCCCGGGGGGCAGACATGTGCCAGGAGACGTGATCACAGGAGATAATGATCCATCTATGACAAGGGCTTTGCTGACACCTCCCCCATCAACAAATCCCCTGCCTCAAGGCCGGTGCAAAAAATCAGGTCCAAGGTGTGTCCCCCATCATGTGTTGATTCCTTGACAATTTGGGACATGCCCATGGTTGCCATGAAGGCCATGAACTCACGCTCTGCACCACCAGGACTGGAGTCAAACTGTATGTTGAAGTCCCCCCAAGACTAATGTCTTCAGGGAGTGCAAAACCATGTCCGACACCAGCTCCGTCAGAGCGTGTAGGGATGCTGCTGTACAGGTAAGTGCATGGTATACTAGCAGCACCCCCAATCTGTCCCACGCCAAATCAAACACAAGATGGAGGCCCTCTACGCCTGATATGGCCTGCACCGGATACCTCCTGACAGACCACAAATCCTTAAAAATAATGGCTACACCCCCCTCCCCCCCATTCCTCTGACCAAGGCTGATGATGTACAAAGTACCCAGCTGGAACAAGGTCAGCCAAAATAGATCCTGACTTATTGTCCAGCCAGGTCTTCGTAATGCACACGAGGTCGGCGTCATGGTCCAGGATTAACTCCCAGACTGTGGTGGATTTATTAACCACTGACCTCGCATTCAGCAGTATCAAATTCAGGCCTGGGGTCCTCTGATCACGAACCACCTCATCGCCTGCTTAGGAGGAAGTGAGAGGGACAGACAACAAGCACCTGATCCATCTCACAAATCTCACCCCCCCAAGGGACCATATCACCCATCATGACCCCAATGGCTGTGACTCCCCCCCAGCCAGACCCCCCTCCTCCCAGAAGCTCCGCCCATGCGACGAGGGAGATCACCACCCCCAAACACCCCCATCCCACCTGCTCTCACTGGGCAGGATTTAACACACACACACACCCAGAACACCCTCCCCAGGGAAAAGGTTCCCACCCCAACCCACTCCCTCTCCGACCTCCCTCTCACAGGGGCGGGAGAAATTCCCAACCTCCCAACAAACATAACCTTACTAACACCCCCGCTACCCTAAAAGCATAGCCTCCCCTAACAAGCCTTCCCTGAATAAATAACCAAACCACCATCAACTCCCCACCCCCACAGTCCCACTAAGGGCCTCACCTAAAGGCCCTTTGGGATGGCCCTTAGGCGTGCGGCCTGCAGCACTGCCGGGCCGCAAGCTGCTAATATTCCCCCCAGTTCTGGAAGTCCTTGAGGGCTTCCCCGGCCCCTCTCCTCCCACCAGGGAGGGGTGTGGGGAGGCGATGTCACCTGGGGCTGGGAGAGGACTGTCCTGGGGTGGGTGAGCCCTTAGACGGGCTCCCAGCCCTGAAGTGACGTGGACCTGGCGGACAAGCAGGAGGGACCAGCAGCGGCAGCGAGCGCAGCACAGATCTGGTGGCAACCGGGCCACAAGCTGCTAATATTCCCCCCATAATATTTATGATTGAGTTAAAGTCATCCTCAGATATTAAAGGAGTTATCTGAGGTAAACTCTCAGCCACTGACTTTCATCTTTGAGAACTTATGGAAGACAGGTGAGATCCCCGAAGACTAGAGAAGAGCAAGTATAGTTCCTATAATCAACAGCGTGGAGTAGCTGCTGTATGTTAGCCTATGGCCATCCATGTAAAAAACAGTATCACTCCATTAATAGGTCTGAGGTAGGCCACCGACCTGTCATGGAGGCCTGTAACTGACAGTAACTGGATAAGTGGCCTCCTTAAATCTCTGTTCTTTGCACCACTTATCCTTGGCTATTTTAGGGACTGATTTTTTTATGTTTGCCTTTGCCCAGTGCTTAATTTGTTAAAAAGAAAAAGGGAAAAGAAGAACTACCAGTGCCCATGCCCGCCCCAGAACTTGTCAGAGTAGGGAACTGAACCCTAGTCTGCAGCTAGCAACCCAACCACTAGTCTAACCTGCCTCTTTAAAGGTGAATACAAAACCGAGTTCTTGTGATTTAGTCTATACCTGGGGTGGGCAAAGTTCCCAAGCCCAAAAGCTGCATATGAAAACTGTTGTATCGGTAAGAGTCACAGCACATATTACATTGAGCACAGCTTCCTCCACTCCTGGGACACGGGGCAGCGCAGTTGCCAGGAGGCTTCAGCAGCAGAAATGGCAGTTCAGTTTCTCTTGCTCCTGAGGGAGCTGCCTGGATACACCTGCAGGCAGCCACTTCTGCTAAGAGCCGCAGTACAGGCGCCCAAGAGCCACTTGGCAGCTCCCAAGTCACCATTTGCCCACCATTTGCCCACCTCTGGTCTATACGATGGCCAGCGCAGAGGGTGGAGCAGGAAAGTAATCAATGGAAGCCAAACAGACCATCCAGGATTTTTCCGTCTTTTGTTTCCATCCCCGAAACGGTCAATATCAGCCTTTTTCTGGTCTTTCACGTTTCAGGGTGTACACCTTTCTCACCATACCCTGGGAACATACCCTACCCTGGGGGCTCAGCCCCCTCTCGACCTTAATTGCCAGTGTTGAGCGCTGGCAAGCCCACCTACCCACACAAATTAAGCCCTGCCTTTGCTTGAAGATCTCCATTAAAATCTTGACACCTCAAAGGAAAACTGAAGAAGCAAAAGTAAGTCTTGGTTTACTTCAAAGAGTATGTACTTGACTCCAGACATTTTGTTACATTATCTAAAACTGACTTAGCTAGAGGCATGCCACTGGGGCTTATTTGTTTTCTTCTCACAACTTCAGACTTGTCCAAAGGGATGGGGAAAAAATCCTGCTTTGTTTGATTGTACTCTGCTTTACAAAATTTTCCCTGCAGAACAGAAATTAGAGGGAGGACTCCAGTGCTTTAAGTTTCTACCTAGACGCCTTGGCTATCTTAGACTTTTTTTTTCTCCTCTCTTTCAACAGAGGTCTGAATTGTGGCTGTTCGCATGCTCTCATATTTTAAGCTTCTTTTAAGCATTCCCCCTTCCTCTCTGCCTCTGGGGCTGATGTGATGAAGCTGTGGGGCTTCAGGATAGACTTGAAAATGTGAAGGATAGAGCCTGAGGAAAGGCGGTAAGAAGGTTTTCTTTTTTTGTAGATTGTTATTCTGTTTATTTCATAAGATGTGAATTTGTATGACTTAAGTGGAGGTATAGATTACACAGTGAATCACACCGCTGAAGTTGTAAATACAGGGGGACACAGGGAGCTGAGGATGAGAAAGCAGGGAAACAGGCAGATGTGAGGCAAGCCACTTGTTAATACAGATCTTTGATACATACCCAGTTGAGAGGTGAGCACTGAATTCTGCTTACCCCCACATGGTGTCAGCACCCATTTTCAGCACTGGAGACACATGTATCTGTGTTCCATGTTTCAGAAGGGAACAGAGCCTTGGATGATCCTAAGAGTGCAATTACCCCTTCTGTGAAAGATGAGCTAAGAGAAAGAGCATGTCACAGGGCAGAGGTTTTACCTGAGCCCCATTACACCTCCAAACATAGCAGTTTCCCCATTTGTTATCCTTCCTCCTGCAGCCAATCGCTCTCTGGATGCCTTTTGTACTCTGCCAGAGTACACAAAGCCAGATTTACAAGAGGCTCGTTTCAAAACACAGGTGCACTTCAGTGTTCTAGTTTCAGCAAACGCACACACATGAAATTTAACATAAAAAGAAAGCTTTAGCTAAAAAGAAAATGAGTTCAAGTTATATAGTAAGCAGTGCAGAAATACAGAAAGTTGCTATTGAAAATGATTTTTTTTTAAAATACAAAAGGCTGTTCCTCCAGAAATGGAAAATCAAAAAATGCCCAAGACTGGTACGTCATTCAATGTGGTGGAGCTGGCCACCAGAAAGAGAAATTTATTCTGCAACAGAAACACCCAGGATATGTTTTTATGCATATGGGGTGACGACTTACAAATTATTGAATCAAAATTTTTTCATTGACTTCATCCTTGGTCCTTTTTACACGGGCCGCGGAGTGGGGGAGTCCGTGTGTGGTGGGTGGGAGGAGGGTGTAGATGGGCACACATCCATCTACACGCACGGAGCAACCGCCATTTTCGCCGGTTGCTCCGTGCCCGGGGAATGGGTGGAGGTGTGTGTGAGCACGCATGAACGCACGCACACCCACCCGCCGCAGAGCTTACGCAAGACTCACCCACGCATGAACACCCAGATTTCTGGGTATTCATGCGTGGATGCTGCCCATGTAAGAAGGGCCCTTGTCTTCTCTCTCCACTTACTTCTCCTTTTAGCTCTTCCTCTACTTCCTTTTTTCTCTTTTCTTTTGGGTTACTTTCATCTTTCAGGTTTATTCATGTCATTTTTCTTCCATGTTTATGACTAACGATGATCAAGAGTATTAAATATAATCTAATGCTATATTTTGAAGATTCTGTAAACCAGGGGTGGGAGGCTTCAGGGTCTGGGGCCAAAATTATGACTAATTTTTATTTTTAGTTCTTACCCCCCAAGCCCTGAAAAACTGAGTTCAGGGAAAGGGAGCACAGATGAGAGCATGCACTCAAGGACAGGGGACAGACCCATGGCATTATATTATTATCATGCCAGAAATGTACCTGTCACTGTACAGTCAGTAGTTACAGACCGGTCCCTACCCCAAGGGGCTTACAGCCTAAGGCCGCTTTTAGACGAGCGGCGCTCCGTTGTGCATCGCCATGGTGCATATTTTGAAACCTCCGCCTGATCTAATTAGATGAGACGGAAGTGGCTTAATATGCGCATATTACGGCGGTGGCGTATTTTTAAAGTCCGCGAATTAAATACCTCGATTGTGAGGTATTTAATTTGCAGACTTTAAAAATGCGCCACCGCTGTAATATGCGCATATTAAGCCACTTCCGTCTCGTCTAATTAGATCAGGCGGAGGTTTCAAAATATGTGCCATGGGGATGCGAAACGGAGCGCCGCTCGTCTAAAAGAGCCCTGAGAGACAAGGAAGGGAGAGATGAGGGACAGGTGAATATCAGGAGAGAAACGAATACATTCATGAGTTTAATAAAACACAGGTGCGTGTGCATAACCTAGTTACAGGGAAGAGATTCAGAGGGAGGAGGATGCAGCTTCACTCATGACGAGCCAGGGAAAGTCTAATGGAAGAGGTAGGTTTTCAGGAGGGATTTGAAAGTTGGGAGGGAGGGAGCAGAAAGAAAATGTAACCAGGGAGGGAGTTCCAGGCCTGGGGGGCAGAAAGAGAGAAGGGGCAAAGACGTTTAGAGGATCAGAGGAGTCACAAGCAGGCAAGGGTGGGGGCAGAGGTGGAGCAAAGCTCCCAGGCAGGAATGTGGCAGAATACAAGAGTGGAAAGATAGGAGTACGGAATAGTTCTACCCGTAAAGGAGATTTGAACAGGTATACGTATAAGCAGGTAAAATCAAAAGAGGAAAAGAGGGAAACTCTGATGCAGGAAACAGAGACTAAATAACGATTATTTATCAGACTTTTCACTTTCATAGCCAAGTTTGGTGCCATCCACAGTAGAAGAAAATCATACATTGACAGCCACAGAAAGTGAAAGGATGATCAGGATGACCCAAGAAGTCTTTGTCTTTTCTGCCATCAATATTGATTTCACCTCTTTGGAGTCACAAACAGCAGCTTTTATTGTCAAGAAACTCCTATCTGATTAGAGGTAGGCAAAGATCCTAACCCCAAGAAACTTGCACCAAGATCTTCATATGGCCAGGAGCCACACATGTACATACACATTCACTCACACACTTTCACATACACAGGATCACTCTTGCTCTCTCTCACACAATTATACACACACAGGCTCACCCTTACCCCAGAGCAACCCAAATTCCCAGCTGGGGTGGGGAGGAGGGGTCCTGTTGCTTCTCCCCCCAACAACTTCTGGCTCCCAGCTAGGGCCGCAAAGCTTCCCCCACCCGGCTCCGAGTAACATCCTAGTTAAGGGGAGAAGTGGGATAGAGGTTGCTGGGGCACGGGCAATAGAGTGGGGGCCAGTAGGACTAGGGCTGCCAGGATAAGAAAGGAGAGGAAAAGTGGTGGTGGGGCCACCAGCTCAAGGCTCTGCTGGTGCAGCTGCTCCTTGCCCCTACTTATGATGTGGACATTGTGGAAGGGTCCCACAGAATATCTTCCTATGGAGAGGAAGTAAACATTTCCCTTTTAGAAGGACCCTTGCTGAACATCTCCCTGAGTGGGAGTAAAATTTCCCCTGTCTCTTTTGTAGGTATAAGCTCCATGGGCAGGTACCTCATTTGTCTGCTGAGCGTGAAGAGCCACTTCAAAAGCTAGTGGTGGGGTGAGGAACTGGATGGTCATTTAACCCAAATGTAGTGAAATGGCTGAAGGAGCGTTTCAGTTATCTGGAAAGACTAAGGAGAGCCTGCTGCAGCACTGGCTGCAGCAGTTACACAGTTGCTCTCTTGCACTCCTGGATGGCCCAGGCTCAGGCATAATTCTGCAAAGCTGCCTGTGCTTTCTGACCCTGTTTTCTGTGTAGAGAGGACCTGGGTCACCGCCACCCTATACACTAGGTCCTCACATTAACCAATACAAGTTAGGAAGGCTAACGTCCACGCAAGGGGAAGCTACAACTATCAGTCTTTAGACTGCCACCAACCAGTATAAAACCTTGCCAGAACAGTAGATGCAAAACCTACCAACACATTTCTACCAACAACACCACCCCCACCCCACGGGAAACCATTCCACATACAAGGCAACTACACCTGCAAATCCCAAAGTGTGGTGTATTTCATTCAGTGCACCAAACGCCACCGTGGAAACTATGTTGGCGAAACCCAGCAAGCCTTATACCAACGTATGAACTCACAAAGACATACAATAATAAACAAAGTCACTGCCTCTACAGTGGGCAATCACTGCTCCCAGCACAACCACTCCATATCAGACCTCTCAGTCCTCATCGTCGAAGGAAACCTTCACAACACCCTCAGAAGATGGTCCTGGGAACTAAAATTAATAACTTTGTTACCAAAAACAATGGACTTAACAAGGACCTAAATTTCTCCAGCCACGACAGAAATCTGTAATACCTTACAGTATACTGCATTTTAAATTTCTGTTATCCTCTGTATCAACTTCCTAGAAATCATTCTAACCACTTTGTCTCCCTGTTTGTAGCTGACCCTGTCAGCTGAATATTCAACCTATGTGTTACTGTGAAGCCAGTTCCTTTGACATATTCCCTTCACCAGATACGCTGTTTCCCACTATACCCCTACCCATATGTTTGCCTTTTATGTGTTTTCCACTACCTATTGTCTCTTGGTCTCTGTCCCTTTAAGAGGGGGGCTGATGGTGCCAGCCAAGGGGGCTGTGAGCATGTGCATGGGTCTGGGGAAGTCAGCCCATGGTGAGGGATCAGCCTCAGTGGGGCTGAGAGACAAAGGGCTAGTGTGGGCAGGTTGTTAGCCCTTTAAGGACTGGATGCCAAGGAACTGGACAACGCCCACTCTGCCTTTATAAGAGGCTGCAAGCTCAAGCTGGGGTTTAGGGCTGCAGTCTCTGCCTGGAAGCCAAGGAGGCAGCATCTCCTGGGTCTATGCTGGAGACAGACAGTAAGATTTTATTACTTCAGCATATATTTGCTATTCACAATACATAAAACAGGAGAACGAATCCCAATACATACAACCACAAAAAAATAATACCATACCCGATAAATTAACCAAATATCACATTGCTGTATGTTCTCGATTCACAATTAATAAAAACGTTGACACCGCTTTAATTTGAGCTTCATCTGATAGACTTAACAGCTCCTCTTAAGTTTTTCAATGACCCGAGGTACCCTCTTCTAGCACTGGTCGGATCCAAAGCTCCCTATAAACCACGTACCTAGGGCACTCCAAGATAATATGGGGCAAAGTCTCCACCACATATGAACAGAACATACACATCCTCATTGGTCTTGGTGTACCCTCCCTCCTTCCTATGACTTCAGGCATTTCAAACAAGTTAAAACGTAATAACATAAACAGTCTCCGCAACCTGGGATTCTGAATTTTTTCCAGATAAGATTCTAATTTCACAGAAGTCTTAACTTGAGGGTAATAGACTGTAATTTTATTTTGTTGTAGAAGTTCCAAGTCTTTTGCATTAGCCCAATCTTTTATTTTCTCCTTCAACTCCCGTTTAGAGGGTCTTCTATCAGGTAAACCCTCTTCTCCCTCTGGAAGACCTATAACACTAGTCAATTGCTTTAAGTTCTTTAACCATGGGTATTGGGGAAATCCCACGTGTTCTTTTTCTTCTAGATAACAACCAGTGACCAGATTAGAATTCCCTTCCATTATATTCTTCCAGAAGGAGAAAACCCTGAGACACAATTGGGCAAAAATCGATAGTGTCCCTGTCTCTATCCTAACCATAGGAAGAGGGGTTGCTTTGGGGGCCTTCAGAATGCTACGGAGGAAAGAGTTCTGTGGGACCTCCATCTTACTAGAGTAAGATGCTGCAGTTATTTCTCCTCCATAAAGAAAACTAGAAATAACCTTTATTCTAAAAATATCCAGTATCTGTCCAAGAGAGGCCACTGGGGCCTCATGATTTATTTTTAGCAATCCTCCAGCTATTCGTTTTGCTTTAGCTATCTGTCCATCATTATGTTTTTTCCACAGATTATTAGAGGAAAATAACACTCCCAGATACGTATAGTGCGAGGTTAGAGATAGTTCTTGGCCTCCAATATACTAACTATATGCGATACGTGATTTGCCGAAGACCATCACATTCGATTTCTTTATATTAATTAATAATGCATTCTGCTGGCAATAACTATGCAAAGCCACTAGCATCTGTTGCAGCCCTTTTCTTGTCTGTGAAATGAGGACAATATCATCTGCATATAACATAATATATATTGCCCTCTCTCTTATTCGCAGAGGAGTTGGATTTGCTGCCATGACTGTAGGAACTAAATCATCTACATATAAATTAAAAAGAAGGGGAGCCAGTAGGCAGCCCTGCCTTACCCATTTTTCTAATAAAAATTTCCCAGTGACATCCCCTCTGGAGCTCATCCTTACCATTGCCTTAGTTGCTTCATGCAGTTTCATAATCAATTCCAACAACTCTGCAGGTACCCCCATTTTCTTTAACTTCCTCCACAGAAGTTCCCTACAAACCGAATCAAAGGCCCTTGTGAAATCTATATAAGCAACAAAAAGATTTCCCAGAAGAAAAAGATTTCCCAGAAGCTTGGCAGCCTGCTTGCCACTCAACACTCTCCAGGGTTCTGAAGGCTGGAAGAACCAGACCTACAGGAGTGGACCCAAGTACTGGACAAGGCTGTGCCCAAGAAGGAGCCTATTTCCTGGGGAGAGCTTCACGGTGAGCCAGGGGCCTGCGGGCCTGCCTAGCATGGACTTTGGGGGTAGCTGTTGCTGATGTTTATCGATATTCTGCAAAATTGACCTGGGCCTGCAGAGTGTGAGACGACTGAGCTGGCAGCCTAGATACAGAGGAACTGTGTGTAAATAATAAAGACTTGAGCTAATTCCCATTGAAGTGAGCGAATTGCTGATTCCCCTATGTGAGGGACAGCCCCGGGGGTCTAATCCTGCATGGACTTATCCCTGGGGCCCCTGTCGCAGTCTCCTACACCATGATATAATTCTACACCTGTTTTTAAATGTCTGGCACATCTCCCTCTCTCTTTACCCTCACCCCCACCTGCTACCCTGCTCTATCCACTCCCACTTATTCCATGCCCCTCATATATACCTGTATAAAATTGCTCATTTTATACATTTCTACTGGTTGTGCTATATGCCTACATGCCTGAGGAAGGATCCTGTGTGGCTCAAAAGCTTGCTTATTTCCACCAACAACAGCTGGTCTAATAAAAGATACCATTCAAACCACTTTGTTGGTCCAATAAAACAGGCAGACCCACGTGTGGGTCCTGCAGGTGGGGGAGCAGCCACCGCCCTTCCCCCCATTCTGGTTCATCCCAGGAAGCCCATCACACGAACAGAATCCCAGGACTCCATTCCTGCAGCAGCAGGATCAGAACCCTGGAGGAAGCAGCTACTGCTGCCACTGCCAGACAGCTGGTGGAGCTGACTGGAGTGTGGGCTGCTCACCTGCTCACCTGCTGGAACAGACCCGGAGGAGGAAGAGCTGACGCTCCCCCAGGATATTGCCGTCTTCTCCCTGGAGCCTTGCAGGACCATTGTCAGGGCTAGATTAGAGGGCAAATTCTCCTCCTTTGCCTCCCTGAGGTCCCCAACGCTGTCACAGCTCCACCGTCCACTGAGAATTTGGAAAAGCCTCCACGAAGGCAATGGTGCTGGATAAATATGCAGCAAAATCCAGCCCTGTCATGCGCGAGACTAGCCGTGGCAGATCCCCGTTCGCATCAGCTCTACTTCTGTCTTCGGGCTCCTCCCCACTGCCGTGTCTGTGCCTCGTGTCACTCTAACAGTGCTGGAGCGTCAGGTGTGAATGTGATACCACTCTTATATGATTACCTTAATTTTTACCATAAAATGCACTTCTTTCAAAAGGCCTAGTTCTTCCTGTCAAAACCATTCGATGACCAAAACTGCAACTAAAATAATCTAAACAAAAGTTATGGAAGTCTCCATCATCTAGGAATAGCATGCTTGTACCTTTCTTTTGTTTGTGCATTGTCCATTTAGACAAGTCTCTTCAGGACAAGGACCCTGCGTTTCCTGGATCAAAAAGCACCTTTTGCACAGTTAGCAATATACAAAGAGACAATAAAATACCACCAGCTTTCCACAGGATATTTACTGAATATTTTTTTTAAAATAGAGTTTTGAAATATAGAGACGAAATGGTATAAACTGCATAGAAAATGCACTAATGTGTTAATGCACAACCTTAACACAATGCTTCAGCAGTTTAAACAAGGGATTCAGGGGCCCTTAATGATATACAGACATGCTCTAACTTGTAAGTGTTCAAACAAAAGTCATTTTAACAAAGACAAGAGTGAAGATTGCTTGGCAATAAACACTCTATTCTAACAGCAGAAAAACCAAAGGTTGATTTGCCCTGCTCTTTGGCAGAATGCAATTCATTTCAGAATTCCATTTAGTCCTGCAGGTCTGAGGAGAAGAAGTTGCAGTAAAACCTTTTTACAAAGACATGGAAGTTTTACGTTATAGCACCAGGAGGCTAAGGAAGCAAGGCCCAAAAGCATGTTTGAAACACAGCTTTTCTTCTGGTTTTGAATTCCGCCACATTTTGCAAATCCAGTTGCCAAATATCAACTGTTCCTACTTACTTTCTAAAAAAGATCATTAAATTGTTAGATTATTAGATTTGTGTCTACATAACATAAACGGATGGACTGAAAACAACAATGTTGTTTTACAAGAGTGGCTTCACATTTGTAATTCTATTAGCACTCCAGAAAAGCAGTAGACTAGTTGGTTGTTGAAGAAGCGCAGAAGAAAAAGAAATATTGCTGACAAATCGAAGCCAACATGTAACTTCACATGCCCGGTAAATATCGAGTTATATTAAATCCAGAGAGAGTGTGTTTGCTGTGATGGTCCCAAGTGACAGAGAGGGAGACAAAGTGATTTGAATATCTTTTATTGGACCAACTGCTGTTGGGGAGAATGGTGAGCTCAGTTTATATATTTCTGACTGGCTGTGCTACATGCCTGAGGAAGAGCCCTGTGCAGCCTGAAAGCTTGCTCATTCTCACCAACAGCAGTTGGCTCAATAAAAGATATCATTCAAACCACTTTGTCTCTCTGTCAGTTATATTAAAAAGAGATAATGAAAGCAGAAGAATAAATGTAATGGAGATGTCTTACTCCATATTTACAAAAGTTGCAGGACTTACGCAATCTTGGCACAGACTGTGCACTTCCAGCTCCCATCAGTTCCCATGACACGACACTTGTGACAAACTCTGAGTTCGCATGCTTGGCAGAGATCACCCCTGTCAAAGATTAAGCCCAGGTTTTTTCGGCAGCGAATGCAGATCCTGCTGCTGTCCTGTTGACTATGGCGGTTTCCACCTTTCCGTTTCACTTCCAAGAGCTCATTCTTCAATTTCCTGGAGGGAAAACAAAATAGATCTTTAGTAAATACATTTTGAAGTAGAATTACTATTGAGTTTGTAGCATTTAGGGGGCAAGAGTCTTTTCCATCTTAAGGTTACATCACCTGTGGTATCTCCTGCTAATTTGCACAACATAGCATGTGAACAAGTTAATGCTAAAAAAAACTATAGAGCAAAAATAAGGATATTATCTTGAAAACCTTTTCTTTTAGGGATGGGCGAACAGAATGCAGTTCGGATGTTCGGTCGTTCGGTTCGAAACCTGAGTTCAGGTTCGATGGTTCGGTTCAGCCGAGTTTGGGTTGGCCGAACTTGACTGAACAGTCAAAAACAGCGAAACCGAAACAAAACCAAAACCTATTTCTTTTGGTCCTGAAAAGACGTTTTTCCTGCCCCCGAATTCATCCGAACTAATCCAAACACGACCAAACTGTTCGGTAATTCGAGAGTTCGGTTCGGACATTCGGTTCAGACGTCCGAACAGACTGAGTTCGGTCCAAACTCCAAACATCCGAACCACATTCGCCCATCCCTATTTTCTTTATGACTTATGAATTAAGAGCAGCCCACATAGGTCTTTATTGTACAACTGTCTGCCATTTGTGGCCCCCATGCTCCTCTCAGGCTAAACCTTCAGGCTCCAGACCTCAGCCGCAAGACACGGCCTCTGCTCCGCCTTGCTGCGACCGAGCTCCCATTCCCCTCCTTCTGCCCCCTCCAGTTTAGGCTTCAGGCCCCTGAGGCTCCAGCCAGCTGTCGGGCCACCCCTCATGCTGTACTACAGTGGCTGGTACCACCCAGTCCTGGCTTCCTGCCAGCACTCACCTCCTCTGCACCACCTCCAGGCCTTGGCCCCTTTGTTTTGCCACTGGTGAGTCAACAACAGCTGAGCCATTGCTAGCTGCTCAACAGCCCTCGCGCTGCACAGCTCTGGTGTCGGGCTAGCTGGGAATTGCCTAGGAGAAGGTCAACCACACAGGAGGTCTGGAGCAGACAGCTGTGTGACCTGAGAAGCTCCAGAGCCATGAGTGAGCCCAGGAGGACCGCAGGGGCCAGGTTAGTCTGTGCCTGAGCCCTGGAAAGGGGCAAAGACTTTGGGCCAGATGGTTGGAGCCTGTGCTGGAGGTTCCTGAGATTCTAGGGGTGCGGAGTAAGGGCTCTGAAGAAAAAGTACTCTAGACTGGGGCTGAGTCTCCCTGGGGATTTTAAGATATGAAAGCCCTTAACAGTAGGAGCCAGAAGTGGTGAGCATCTGAGCTCCGCTGAAAGGTTAGGAAATGCTACCCTGAGGAGGGCCTCTAAGGGCAGACCTATTCTGATCACAGACCTATTCTGATCACATCCCGCCTGCCTCATTCATGGATGGGCAGTAGTGGGGCGGCAGTGGGAAAGGGTCTACTGTTTGTTCCACCTGCCTGAGTCCCCAGATCCCACCCTGCCCCCGCAGCTCCTGTAGTTTGATTTGAAGCTGTATGCCCTGAATGCGTGTTGCAGCACAATCCCGGCCAGGCAAGACACTGAGCCAGCTTTTGGAGAGGAGGGGGTAGTAGTGACAGCAGTCCGCCCTGCTGGACTGGCACGTGCTTACTACTAGAAGTTGCTCCAACTATGTCGCCCACCTGGTCACCCGCCTTGTCTCCCTAGGGAGCTGACTTCCCCTATGGGCCTTTATTTAGACTTTGGACCATTTTACTGCCTCGGCATCAGTAATTGTCCTGTTGTGGGGGAGGCGAAGCGGAGCTGACTGCCTGTGGGAGTGCTCCTCCTGACACTGGTAATCTCTGGTGCTTGGCAACTGTAACTTGCCAGGTTAAAGGGTCTCTAGCCCCCTGGTTTTTTGTTTATTATTATTATTATTATTATTAACAAACATTTATATAGCGCCAGCAGTGTACCTGGCACTTTACAAAGTAATAAAATAGACACGGTCCCTGCCCCTAGGGCTTACAATCTGAGAGACAGGAGCTGGGGGAGAGACTTAGGAAGGGGAACAGAGGGAGAGACAAGGGGTCTAACATTCATGAAGATGCGAGGTCTCAAGTGCACGTACTTGGCTTGGTTACGATGAGAATGACAGCAGGCAGGTCCATGTTGCAAGGATAAGGGTAAACCGATCGTAGGTATAGGAATAGTGGCTCAGCAGGATAAAGAGTCAGACAGAGCAGAGCGAAAGAGGTGAGTTTTAAGGAGAGATTTGAAGGTATGAAGGGAGGGGGCAAGGCGGATGTGGACAGGGAGGGAGTTCCAGGCATGGGGGGCAGCAAGTGAGAAGGGACGAAGGCGCTTAGGGGAGCAGGGAAGGCGTGGAAGGGTGAGAGAAGGGACAGAGGAGGAGCGAAGTGCACGGGCTGGAGTATGGAGGGCGATAAGTGCAGAGAGGTAGGGGGGAGCAAGGTTGTGAAGAGCTTTATAGGTGAAGACTAGGAGCTTGTGCAGGATTCGTTCAGGAAGGGGAAGCCAGTGAAGCGAAGAGAGGAGGGGCTGCACATGGTCGAAGCGACTGGCGAGGTAGATGACCCTGGCAGCAGAGTTTTGGACAGAGATGAGGGGAGAAAGGTGAGACCGGGGAAGGCCAGTGAGAAGGAGGTTACAGTAATCGAGGCGAGAGATGACCAGAGCATGAACAAGAGTTTTGGCAGACGAGACAGAGAGAAAAGGGCGAATCTTAGCAATGTTATGGAGGGAGAAGCGACAGGATTTAGCAACAGAGTCAATGTAGGGTTTAAAAGAAAGGGCTGAGTCAAAGATGAAGCCTAGGCTACGGGCTTGGGGGACAGGCAGGATGGTGACTCCATCAATAGTTATTGACAGTGAGGAAGGAGAGGAAGGATGAGGGGGGAAGATAAGGAGTTCAGTTTTAGCCATGTTGAGTTTGAGTTGACGTTGAGACATCCAGGTAGAGATGTCAGAGAGACAGTTGATGAGACGAGCTTGAACAGAGGGAGAGAGAGAGGGAGTAGAGAGATAGAGTTGAGTGTCATCAGCATAGAGGTGGTATTGGAAGCCATGGGAGGCAATGAGTTTGCCTAAGGATGAGGTATAGATCGAGAAGAGGAGAGGGCCAAGAACAGAGCCTTGAGGAACACCAACTGAGAGGGGGAAGGAGGAGGAGGCGGAGTTGGAGAGAGACACATTAAAGGAGCGGTCAGAGAGGTAGGAGGAGAACCAGTTATGGACAGAGCCACAAAAGCCAAGGGAGTGAAGGGAATCCAGCAAGAGTGAGTGGTCAACAGTATCGAAGGCAGCAGAGAGATCAAGGAGGACAAGAATGGAATAGAGACGTTTAGATTTAGCCACCAGAAGATCGTTGGTGATCTTAGCGAGAGCAGTTTCAGTAGAATGAAGGGGGCGGAAGCCAGATTGGAGGGGGTCAAGGGAGGAGTTGGAGGATAGGAAGTCAAGGCAGCGGGAGTAGACAACACGTTCAAGCAGCTTGGAAGCAAAAGGAAGGAGTGAGACAGGACGATAGCTAGAAGGGTCAGAGGGGTCAAGAGTGGACTTTTTGAGAATAGGAGAGACTGTGGCATGTTTGAAGGCAGAAGGGAAAGAGCCAGTAGAGAGGGAGAGGTTGATGATGTGCAGGAAGGAAGGGGCGACAGTGGGAGTAATGGAGGTGAGGAGGCGGGAAGGAATGGGATCAAGGGGGCAAGTGGAAGGGTTGGAGGAGGAGAGCAGAGAGGAGATTTCCTTAAGGGAGGCAGGGGAGAAGGAGGACATGAGAGAAGGAGGGGGAGGAGGGAGAGGGGTGGGAGTGGGAAGAGAGGAGTGGGAAGCGATGTCGAGGCGGATCTTGTCTATCTTGGAGGTGAAGAAGGAGGCAAGATCCTGAGCAGAAAGGGAAGAAGGAGGGGGAGGACAGGGAGGCTTGAGGAGGGAGTCAAAGGTAGAGAACAGGCGGCGAGGGTCCCGAGAACAGGACTCAATGCGGGAGGCATAGTAGTGTTGTCTAGCAAGGGAGATAGCAGAAGTAAGGGTGGAGAGACAGAATTTGAAGTGAAGGAAGTCAGCGTGAGAATGGGATTTGCGCCAGAGTCGTTCAGCAGCACGAGTGCAAGAACGGAGGTGGCGGATACTAGGGGTGAGCCAAGGACGGGGGTTGTGGGAGAAGGCAGGGCGGGAAGAGAGAGGGGCATGGGAGTCAAGTGTGGAGGAGAGAGAGGCGTTGAGAGCAGAGACAGCGGAGTCAGGGGAGGAGGAAGAGAAGACTGTAGGAAGAAGGGGAGAGAGAGAGGAGGCAAAGTCCAGGGGATCAATAGCTTGAAGGTCACGGAAGGGGCGTAGAGAAGGGGAAGAGGAGGGGGGACAGTGGGAAATGTTGAAAGAGGCAAGGAAGTGGTCTGATATAGGATGAGGATCGAAGGAGAGATCAGCGACAGAGCAGTTTCTAGAGAGGACAAGATCAAGAGAATGGCCATTAGTATGGGTGGGGGAGTTGGTCCAAAGGTGGAGGTTGAAGGAGGAGGCTAGGGAGAGGAAGCGAGAGACTGAGGGCTGAGATGGGTCATCAACATGAATGTTGAAGTCACCAAGGATGAGAGTGGGGATATCAACAGAAAGGAAGAAAGTGAGCCAGAACTCAAAGTCAGAAAGAAAGGAAGAGAGAGGACCAGGGGGACGTTTGCTTGCTCGCTTGCTTGTTTTTCCATACCCCCGGGGTGAGCGGGCAGCTTATCTGCTGCATAAGGGGTAGTGTGTTAAGAGAAGGAGATCAAATCCCCTGGGTTGGGGCTTGTGGGTGATTTGGAGTGGTGTTAAAAGTGGGGAGGGTGCAGTGGGGTGGGGTGGGGGTTAGCTCTGGGTTGCTAAGGGCTGCTGCTGTATCCCAATTAGGGAGGTTTTTAAAGGGAGGTGTTGAATAACAAGCCTTTTCCCTGAGAATGTTACCACCACCCCCCTTGGGTGAAACATCACTCCATAAGGAATACAGATTCCAGGGTGCCCAAGCGACAAGGGCCAGAGAAGAATTTGAGAGCCAGGTGAACCCTTGAAACTCAAAGGCCCCTCAGGTAAAGCACAAAACCTGAAAAGAGCAGGAATTAGATAAGGAAAGAGTAATCACTGGGGCACAGGAAAGAGAGGCCGCTCCCTGGTTTTGAACAAAGAACCTAGCTTGGAACTCTAGATTAGCAAAATAAGCCCAATGGTGGGCCCGCCCGTGCCCACCTGAATGGAGCCAGTCTTCCCTGTTCCCCTATAGGAAAGCCCCTTATCCCCTGCAAGATTTGTTTTCCCCACAACATCCTGACAGGATTTCCTTATTGACTCACCCTATTTTTCTAAAGACACCTTGAGCACCCACTCAACCCTTCACTGAATTCCATTGTCACACCCAGGCCCCATTTATCCCCCTCAGAATTAGGTCATCACTGGAGCTAGGACTTTCTAGAATTTAGTCCTAAGCACGGGAAGACAGAGAGGTGACGCTTCCTCCAGCCCCTCCGTTCCGCCCTAAGAGACCCCCAAGGGTCCCTCGCCCATAGCACATGGACATCATCCTATAATAATCCAAACCCTGGCCCCCAAGAGCAGAATAGTTACTGACTCCACCAACGGACACCTCTCCCAGACTTTGGTCTGTGTTCCTCACCCCCCGCTCCACCTCTTCAACCCCCACCCCCGCCGTCTGAGGGTTGCCTGTCTCTCCCTCTACCAGGCTCAGCAAGGTAACCTTTCATACCTCTCTCTCTCTGTTCCCTGTTTCTTCCTCTTCCCCCAACCAGCCCTGAAGAATACCAGCCCTGAAGAATACCAGATTAGGAGTGGGGTGGATTGTTCGTGGGTGGGTTGTATACCTGTGTAAGGGAGGTTGGGTATTTTAAACTGTATAGCACCTAAGAATTGACCCGTGGGTGTGTATTTGTGCATGGGAGGGTAGGTGTGTGTATCTGTGTCTCCCTTTTGCAATAAAAACCCCCTCTGTATTCAAGCAGTTGTCTGTGTATCTGGGAAGTGGGTGGGATAGTCCAGCTGACCAGGAGTGCACCCCGTACCTCTCAGATCCTTGTGGCACCTGGGGACTCCTAGTTCAACTCATTCAGCTAATTCCCCTAAATTTAAGAATCAAGTGTATATTGGGGTACCACCACCACCAATAGTCACCCATGGAAGGGGGTCTCCTGCTAACAAATTGGTGGAGAATGCAGGCAGTCACGTGGGCAACCACAAAAAACATTGGTGTACAGTCCACGGAGGCAGAGCATGTAGCTCTGGTTAGCTGGAACTCCCCCCCCCCCCCACTTCCCTGAACAATAGTGGTTGGTGGGAGGAATCTGTGTGCATTTAGGTAGAACGCCAAGTCCAATGGGACCACTCTAGTCGCTAAGTGTTCTAGCCTTAGAAAATCAGGAAAGATAAGTTAGTCTTGAAGCTGTGAGAAACAGTTTGTGAGATTTGGATTCAGGTTAGTCTTGGAGCTATAAGAGATAGCTTTGAGATTTAGAGTTGAGCTGGTCTGAGAATCATAAAG
>QEPC01003278.1:4297067-4342632 GCA_003113815.1 Sphenodon punctatus
GTTCCAGGCATAGGGGGCAGCGAGGGAGAAGGGTTGAAGGCGGTTCGGAGAGCAGGAGAAACGAGGGAGAGTGAGGGAGGGGACAAAGGAAGAGCGGAGAGCGCGTGCAGGAGCGCGTAGGGAAATTAGGTCCAAGAGATAAGGGAGAGCTTGGTCGTGGAGCGATTTGAACGTAAAAACCAGGAGTTTAAATAGGATATGTTCAGGAAGGGGGAGCCAGTGAAAGGAGAGGAGGAGACGCTGCACATGGTCAAAGCGACGGGCAGAGTGAATGACCTTGGCGGCGGAGTTTTGGATTGCGACAAGGGGGGACAGGTGAGAGCGAGGGAGGCCAGCAAGGAGGAGGTTGCAATAGTCGAGGCGAGAGATAACCATGGTATAAACAAGGATTTTGGCCGAGGAGATAGAGAGAAAGGAGCGTATGCGGGCAATATTGTGGAGAGCGAATCGGCAGGATTTGGCCACAGAGTCAATATAAGGTTTAAAAGAGAGGTGCGTGTCAAAGATGAAGCCCAAGCTGCGGGCTTGGAGAACAGGATGGATGGTGACCCCATCGATGCAGATGGGCAGGTTAGAGGGAGAGGAAGGGGAGGGAGGAAAAATGAGGAGTTCGGTCTTGGCCATGTTGAGCTTGAGTTGACGTCGGGACATCCAGGCGGAGATATCAGGGAGGCAGTCGACGAGGCGAGAGCAGATAGACGAGGAGAGAGAGTGGGTAGAGAGATAGAGTTGGGTGTCATCAGCGTAGAGATGGTATTGGAATCCGTGGGAGGCAATAATTTTGCCAAGGGGCCCACACTCCTCTAGCCCCCATGGGCAGGCTTCAGGTTTTCCCCCCCAAGGAGGCCCCCAAAACAGTCAGAGGAATGGGCCCATTAGTCAGTCTCCCCCCCCTCCCCCCTCCCCCCTAACCGGGAGGGTGGGATCACTCTTCGCGGGCAAATTTGGAGTGAGCTCAAGGCAACTGGAGTAGATATGAGGCAATATCACCTTCAGCCCACTCATGTCATAATGGCTGCACTAGCAAAAAATCCATAAACAGCAGGAGCGGGTTCTTCAGCCTGAGACAGTAGCCGCAGTTAGACCCCCTGATATAGGCTCAAGCACCCTGAACCCTGGAGCAGGAGCGCATGTTTCAGGAAGCGTACAACATCTGCTAGGGAGGCCTGATTCCCGTGGGTTCCCCTCAGATTGTTGCCAAATTGCAGCCAGATACATGGAGGAGACCTACTACCAGGGCTAGCATTGGGAATCCGGGAACAGCAGCCCAACTCTTAGTGGACACAGGTGCATCTGTGAACATCTTGAACCCTGGATGGGTAAATGCGGGGAAGCCCACGGGGAACAAGGTAGCACTCAGTGGGCATGGGGGTGAAGTCTAGGCTGCCCCCGTATGGCAGGATATCCCTTTTGAATTAGGAACATTGGTTGGGAAATTAGAAAGTTGTGTTCACCGGGGCAAGGAGAGGGGTATCATTGGGGTTCCCTTTTTAAGAAACTTCTAGCTAACTGTTGATTTGGCCAATGGGCTGCTGTGGCAATTTCCAGGAGGCCTCCCTGAGTTTTCAGCAATTCATCGGTGTGCAACCCTTAATGCCCCCCTCCCAGTACTTCCTTTGACCCATGATCCATGGACTCAAGAGTTTCCCCGAGTGTGGATCAAGGACAAGGCAGAATGTGGGAGGGTGGAAGACGTGGTGCTGATAGAAGGAGGAGATCCTCCTCCCCAGAAACAGTATAAGTATCCAGCAGAGGCTGAGAAAGGGATTCAGGTGGCCATAGATAGCTTGCTAAAACAGGGAATTATAGTTCAAATACAGTCTATCTGTAATGCACCTATCTGGCCGGTTCTTAAAGCCGATGGAGTGACTTACAGGATAACTGTGGATTACCGAGCTTTAAACGCAGTCACCCCCCAGTTTTTCCCCAGTGGTAGCCAAGTACAATGAGATCATAGCCGCAGTCACCGCAGGGTCCCGCTGGTATTCCGTGATAGATTTAGCCAATCCCTTTTTCACCATTCCCCTGGACCCCACGTGTTGGTACAGATTTGCATTCACGTACAAGAATCAGAAGTACACCTTTACCAGGACACCCCAAGGATTTCATTCTTCCCCCAGCATTTGCCATTCAGTAGTCTCCAAGATGTGGGAGAAACTGAGGCCAGAGTTCAGAAACTCGGTCATCAGCTATGTGGATGACATTTTAGTCCACTCTCCAGAGGAAGGGATGACCCGGGAAATTACTAGGGAGGTATTGTCCATTGTTCAGCACACTGGGTTCACGGTGAACAGGGAAAAGGCACAGCTAGTCCAAAAACAGGTGAAATATCTGGGCATTAGTATAGGAGAAGAGGGGAGGTCCCCAGATGCGCAGAGAGCAGAGGTGGTTTTAAAGATACATGCTCCTACCGATATACCCTCCCTCCGAGCCGTCTTGGGCACCATGAATTTCTCCAGGGACTTTATAGAGTTCTTCGCCGAAAAGGCCAGACCCCTATATAAGCTCCTGAAGAAGGGATGTGTATGGGAGTGGGGTCCCGAGCAGCAGGAAGCCCTAGCCACCCTGAAACAAGTTTTAGCCACAGCCTCAGCACTGGCACACCCAGATCCCAAGCTACCCTTTCTAATACAGCTAGCAGCAACTGAGACTTGCATAGGAGCTACCTTGACACAGCACCAGATGGGAAAACAGAGGGTGATTGCCTCCTCAGTGAGGTGGAGCAGCAGTTCAACCCTTGTGAGAAAGCATGCCTGGCTCTGGTGTGGAGCCTGGAGCACTGGGAATTCATAGTAGGAGGATCCAAAGTGATAGTTCAGACACCCCCACTCTCCCCTTAAGTATATCATCTCCGGCAAGGTACAAGATGGGCAGGTCAGCAACCCTAGAATAGTCCAGTGGACTTTGGCCCTAGTAAATAGAGGGGTGAGTTTCAGCAAAGAACAGAAAGACACCCCCGCTCCATACGGCCTGATAGTGGAAGGGGAGGTGCACGAGTGTCTGCTCCCAGATTTGAATACAATACACTGGCCAGTGCAGCGGGGAAAGAATCATGAGGAGTCAGTAAAACAGGGGTTCACTGTGTGGTATGCAGATGGGTCATCTTTTTATCAACGGGGGGAGCCTAAAACTGGATGGGCAGCTGTTAGATGGGAGGGTATTACAAAGAATGGCTCGCCCTCACTCATCCCAAGCTGCCGAGGTACAAGCAGTACTGGCTGTCCTCGAGTTTGAACCCCTAGAGATTCATTTGGCAATCTACACAGACTCAGATTGGACCACTCGCGCCACCATGATCTGGCTTCCAATCTGGCTGGGTAGAGACATGACAGCTTCAGATGGGAGACCGGTAGCCCATGCCAGCAAATGGAAGCAGGTGGCGGAGCACTCCAGGGAGCCAGCAGATGCGGCTTTTTGAAACAGCCAGGCAGATCGGCTAGCAAAAGAAGCAGCAAACACAAGCCCCGCCTCTGAGTCCTTAGAGGAGCCATCCCCAGAACAGACCCTAGCCCCTGTCACCACCAGGGCCCGTTCCCCAGGGGTAGGAGTCACCATTTTGGATCTAGGAACACTCCAGCAGGGAGACAGAGAAATAGAAGATCTGGCAAACATGGGGAAAAATCTCACCGGGAGATTCACAATTCTTAGAGACAATGAGGTTTGGTGGGCTATCGATCCTGTGGGAGACAGACATTGGATAGTCCCCAGTAAGATACGGGGGGAACTGATACAATTCATACATGAGCAGGCACATAAGGGAAAACAAGACACTCTAAGTCGGATTAAGGAAACGGGGTGGTGGCCCCACATGAAGACAGATGTAGCACAATGGTGTGATAATTGTCTAGCATGTGCCATGGTAAACGCAGATCCCCAGACTGTCAAGGCCCCAATCCAGCATCAGCGCATTGAAGTGTTACTGAAGGAAATCCGGGTGGATCTAGCTGGTATGAATTTATCACAAACTGTTCCCAGGTGTGCCCCCTTCCTCGAGACTAGCCATATGGGGTCGTCTAAGTGGGTGTCCATGTGGCAGAGCTTAGACACCAGGGGAAGAATAAAGCGTGGGTTATCTGATTGGTTGGGGCCATTAGGGGCAGGAGCTTCCCTCATAGACGCTACCAACATAGAGGTGCTTATGAATAAGGTCTCATATGCCACCAAAGACATGGGAAAACTGAATACTCCCCTGGAAGGATCGTTTACCAGGTTGGATGAAGGACAAGTTGCCATCAGTAAGATCTTGCCTTCTTGGGAAACGATTTTGGAAACAGATGAGAAGCATTTACTTTCTGGAATACTGTCACTGCAGAACAATGCTTCACTGGCTCTGGCTTGTACACAGGCATAAGCCTTGGCCTAAGGTGGTACCATGGGGATGGTTTGGCAAGCAAAAATGGGACATATCCCTATGGAACTTACACATTTGATTAGGGCCTAATTGACCGCAGGGGAGAATGAGCTCCAAGAGTCATGGAAGCTCGTTAATGTAAGTTTTAGCCCCCTGCAAAACCAGTTGAATTTGTTCATTGTAACCACCGCCGCAGCAGAAACAATGGTGGTGTACCCAGTGGTCCCGCTGGGGTGGCAGATTGGTCACAATAAGGTGTTGTATTCTCGGAACCCCAATCAGTTCGCTTTTCCTTGGGAAGGTAAGTTTTAAAACTGTGAATATAATGGGATGCAGACACAGGAATGAATTGGGCTGTGTGTGTTTTGATAATTTAGAAGTTCATGATCCCTGTTTTTCCCGCTACTCTGGTAATGATTCTGTTTGTGATTTTAGTATAGAAAATGAAAACAAACCCACCACAGTATATGTAAGTAGGTCCTGTGTGTGCATTAGGACTATGTTTGATTATATAATTATCAATGGTAGAGAGATACATCCCATGGTATCACTATTCAATCACTGTTTTTGTGGTGTTATTAGGGTGATGGGATGGGATTTTAAATATGTGCCCCCAGTCTGGATGATGCAGCATATGACTGTTCCCCCTCTCTTTATACCTCTGTCTACCCTGTGTCCCTGGGGATGAGCCTTTCTCTCCTCAGATCCCTCTTATCCCATCTATCCCTCCAATTAGAGAATCAGAAGGTGTAGGAACTAGGGAAGACAGCTTCCCTGATAGTACAACATAACAACCAGGCCATCTCCCAAATAATAGCAGACATTCAGGCAGCGGGCCAACAAGCGTGGTATGAGAGTTTGCTGGGCTGGAGTTCTCAGGCAACCGGGTTTTTTTATTTAATGCTCCACCCGATTGTGTTGATCCTAGTGTTCCAAGTAGGGCTTGTGCTTTGCATGACGGGGTTAACATGTTGGGTTAAGAGGAAAATGGCCACACTCAGTCGCATAGAGGACTACTGTGTTCACCCTAGCTTATGAATGTGTGAGGGCCATCACCCCTCAGGGGTTTATCCCCCAACGGGGGGAATTGTTGGGTAACAAGCCTTTCCCCTGAGAATGTTACTTCCCCGCCTTGGGTGAAACAACACTCCATAAGGAATACAGATTCCGGGGTGCCCAAGCGACAAGGGCCAGAGAGGAATTTGAGAGCCAGGTGAACCCTTGAAACTCAAAGGCCCCTCAGGTAAAGCACAAAACCTGAAAAGAGCAGGAATTAGATAAGGGAAGAGCCTCCTCCAGTAATCACAGGGGCACAGGAAAGAGAGGCTGCTCCTCGGTTTCAAACAAAGACCCTAGCTTGGAACTCCAGATTAGCAAAATAAGCACAATGGTAGGCCCGCCCGTGCTCACCTGGATGGAGCCAGTCTTTCCTGTTCCACCAGGCTCAGCAAGGTAACCTTTCATACCTCTCTCTCTCTGTTCCCTGTTTCTTCCTCTTCCCCCAATGCAGTGTGCACCAGCCTTGAAGAATACCAGATTGGGAGTGGGGTGGATTGTTCGTGGGTGGGTGGTATATCTGGGTAAAGGAGGTTGGGTATTTTAAACTGTATAGCACCTAAGAATTGGCCAGTGGGTGTGTATTTGTGCATGGGAGGGTAGGTGTGTGTATCTGTGTCTCCCTTTTGTAATAAAAAAATCCCCTCTATATTCAAGGAGTTGTCTGTGTATCTGGGAAGTGGGTGGGATAGTCCAGCTGACCAGAAGTGCACCCCATACCTCTGACAGATCCTTGTGGCACGCGGGGACCCCTAATTCAACTCATTTGGTTAATTCCCCTAAATTTAAGAATTGGGTGTATATTGGGGTACCAGTCCTTCAATAGTCACCTGTGGAAGGGGGTCTCCTGCTAACAGAGGATTCATTGCTTTGCCTCAAACACACCATGGTATCTAAAGAGAAAAGAAATGCCCCATCACTAGTCCTTAAAATCAATCTTCAACATGGGGAGAGCGAAAGTATTGAACAGCTGCCTAGTGGCCCAGTGATGAGATGTATCCTAAAGTTTCAGTCTGCCAAGTGGGTTTCCCTGACAATAAAGGGAAAGAATCTCCTGGCAAGAAGAGGGATTAGCCCAACAAGGGTCAACAATTAAGATCGTTTCAGTTGGGAGGGGTCCAGATAAAACACATCATGAGCTGTCAAAGTCCCTTGGGGTGTGATGAGTGGGAGCAGAGGAAGGATTGACATGTTAAGCGAGGATTTAAGGAAGAATATGTGGCTGCCTTTAGGCAGAAACTAATCCTGCTAGTAGAATGACCAGAAATGGGGATGTTGATTCCGGAGGCCACTGGAACCAAGGGCATGCTGGACCCTTAAGTGAACCTGACTTCTGGGCATGCTGTGAACAAAATTTATGAATCCACTATGCAGTTGGATGCAGATAGTTTAGGTCTTTCTCCTTCTAAAGGAAGAGGTTGCCCTCTTGGCTTCCTTTGGCGGCCTACCATTGGAAGAACAGGATAATATCATTCAAAGGCTTAATATTCTACAGGCTGTTAGTATAAGTTAAAGGGAAGGGTTTGGCAATTCCTCTTGAATTCCGAGGTGATTCATCTTAATTTAAACAAGGTGCCCGGAGGGACCTTTTTGACAGTTGAGTGGACTTCAGACCAGACAATTGTTTATACAAATACAGCACTGGGTCGGAGCCTCTAGATTTCTAGAGGATGAGGAACTGGGCAGGTATCAGGGAATAGAGAAGCACCCCTCGCCAGTCCAGGTAGAGGGGAAATTGAAGTTGTCCATTATGTCACGACACTTATGCCAATGGAAGTGTCGGATTTTTGACAGGCGGGAAAAGATATGGCAGGCGGGGATATGACATATATGGCGGGGATATGACAGATATGGCAGGGAAAAGATATGACAGATATGACATATGACAGATATGGCAGGGATATGACAGCTATGGCAGGGAAAAGATATGACAGGCGGGAAAAGATGTGGCAGGGAAGGCACCTGAATTGTCTAAATTTGGCATGGGAAATCATGGAATATTACAGGCTGGAAGGTCAAGCAGTAGGATAAACATTTTTTTAGTTTCCTACAAGGATTTGACATCCTCTGCCTGCAGGAAACGGTTAACATTTTAAGACATAATAGATCTGAACAGGTTCAGAGGATGGAGGAAACTGGACCAGCTGTCGCAGGTGAAGGGACGTTCAAGTGACGGGATAACAACCTTTATCTCCTCAAAGTTAAAGATGAAGTGTACCTCAATTCCAGTAGAATTGGACAATATAATGGCACTTTAGTCATCTTGCCAACAGAAGGTTGGTCCACCTGCTGGTTTGTATTTATTTCCCCCCTTCAGGGTTGAAGTAGGCTTCCAGGAATAACTGGAAAATGTTTGAATTCTTCTTGGATTCTTGGGGAGCCCTTTATTCAGCAGATTATTTACTTATCTTGGGCGATTGTAATGCTCATATTGGCCCAAATGAAACAGCAATAGTGTTAACCAATACCTTAACCTAGTTGATTTGAATGTGGGTGGGCTATTCTTAAACTCAGACAGAACTTCAAAAGATGTCAGGACTAACAAGGTAGGATGCCTTCTATATAAATTAGTGCTAGATTATAATCTGGAAATCCTCAATGGTAATTCAGTAGGAGGATGAGCAAGGAGACCTTACTTTCACAAATCATCGAGGTGTAGTGTAATTGATTATGGGTTGATTTCCCCTCTCTTAGGGACCAAATCAAAAATGTTGGTCCCAAATAGATAGTGAGCACTTTCCTATAAATTTAGGGATTGAGATTGATCATAGATTACAGGTAGAGCAGCCATCTGAGTCACTCAATATTATAGAATAAAGTGCCGGGCCCAGATTATATTCATATTAATTTTATAAAGACCTATAAGGATTGGTGGGTACCACTACTGGCTGCCCTATTCTCTGCCATAAACAATTCTGGAATTGTTCCAGTGGGCTGGGGGAAGGTGGTGGTTATCCCCATATTTAAAAAGGGCTCTCAGCATGATCCGGCCAATTATAGGCTAATAAGCCTCTTGAGTACTGTAGGGAAATTTTTTGCCAAGCTTCTCCTTAATAGGCTCTTGGATTGGCTTCCAGGAGTCTAAATTTCTCTGCGTTGAACAAGCTGGCTTTCAAAAAGGCCGATCTACCATTGAGCTTTGCTTTATATTGTACCACTTAATCAGTAAATATCAATCCCAGAATGGGGCGTTTTATCTCGCCTTTCTTGATCTTAAGGCGGCATTCGATTTGATAGATAGATCCATTCTTTGGGAAAAGCTGTATAGCTCCACAATAGACAGGAGACTCCTTGGCCTGATTCATGCTTTGTATACCAACTCCACTTTGGTAATTAAAGTGGACGGCCAGGGTCATGTCACAACCCCGATAGGTACCCATATCGGGGTAAGGTAAGGGTGCATTCTGGCCCCTACCCTTTTTAATATTTATATCAATGACATAATTCCACTGATGGCATACTCTAAGTTCTTTCCCCCCAGGCTTGCTGCTAGACCTGTTGGAATGTTTGTTCTATGCAGACGACGTGACCCTGTTGTCTCAAACGTGAATCGGTCTGAACAGACAGATGGACACATTCGCTGTGTGGTGTAAAGCCAATAAGCTTACTATCAATTTTGAGAAATCCAAAGTATTGGTCTTTACTAACAGGAAGAAAATCCATAAGTGGACCATAGAAGGGCATTCTGTGCAACAAGTTTCCTCCTTTAAATATCTTGGCCTGACCTATCATAAGTCAGGGAGCTGGAAAGAGCATATACAGAGGGCAATTTTGACCTCTAAGGCTCAGTCTCAAAGTATTTATTGTTTCTTTATTAAGATGGGCAGGAGTGCCATTTAGCCTGCTATCCAGGCCTTTAATAGCAAAGTAAGGGATCAGATTGTATATGGAGCAGAGCTTTGGGCCCCCTTCTGCTCCCGGAAGCTCAATTCTATCCAAGCGAGATTAATGCTGGCCTTTCGGGTTGCCCAAAAGGCACCCCAAATGCAGCAACGAGGGTAGAACTAGGCCAGGTTAGTTGGCAACATGCTGCAAATGAGATGGCATTGAAATTTTGGTGCAGATTGTTTTGTAATCCAGGCTCTGAGCTCCTTAGAGGAATCAATGAGGACACGTTTATTGATCCTTAGCAGGGGAGGAGTGAAGCCCAATTGAAGAGTTTGGGCTTGTCCAGGGAATATTTGGCCCATAAGACTATGGCTACAATCAGTAGGGAGGTAATCCTTAGAGCAAGCAACATTTAAAGGCAGCTGGAGCTTGCTAGGATTAATACAGCCTCTCATATGACTGACTATTGTTCTTCGGCTCTGGATTTGGGCCAAGTGGCCAAATATCTGGAATCTGGTATTTCATCTAGAGGCAAGCATCTTATTTTTAGAGCTCAGGTCAATGCCTTTCCATCACAAGTTTTTGAAGGACGTATTATGGGAATTCTCTTTGCTGATCGGCTGTGCCCATTTGACAACTTAGTTACAGAAACTGTTGCTCATATAGTTTTGCATTGCCACCTTTATGATAAGGCGACGGAAAAGTATTTGGTACCTTTATTGGCAAAGTATCGGGGGAGGTCTGATTCAGCTCTTCTTGGTAGAATACTTGATAGTAAGGACCCCCAGGATATTAAGAATGTAGCAGGCTTTTTACTTCAGGCGGCCCACAGTCGGAAACTCTTGCTGGAGTTTAGGGCCTTTCAAAGCATGGATATGATGAGGTATTTATTCAAGGCACCGGCTTCCGCCATGGCCAAACAATTAAAGCAGACATAAAACAATACCAACTAATACAAATAACACAAGAATAAAACAAGCCCTCTGAAACTCAAACAAATTACATAAGGATAAAAAGTCTTACCATCAGACAAAGAAAACATAAACGATATAAGTTAAATATACAAGGAATTTAAACCATTCTATCTGGGGAGCTAAAAAGAAAGAGAAATCGCAGAATGCCTTATAATTTTAGGCGGGCATGGATGAAGTCCCGCCTCTTTGTAGCCAAAAATAAAATAGTTGCGACAGCCAACAGATCATCAGGCGATGCCAAGTTACTCAGATAAACAAAGGGTTCAATAGCTCCTACATTTTCCTCAGCCAATAAAGGAGTTATCCATGTTTCCCTTAACTGCTTGTAGTATGGGCAACTTAAAAGAAAGTGCTCAGCTGTTTCTACTACATGCAGAGAACACAAACATCTGCGATCACTGTAAGGGATCTTTGAAAATCTGCCTACCAAAACTGCGGTCTGAAGCTGTTGAAAATGGAGGAGAGTATACTGCCTCCTCAGTTGCCAATTGCCTAGAAGATCCAAATAGGGTTCCCTACTAAAGCTAAGTTTGGAGGCACCCAAACTGGGGGCCACTCTCCATGACCTAAGAGTTGCCAAGTCTTCCTGGATGGACTGATCTCTAGACCTCTGCTCCATTTCTTTCTTTATGGCAGTGACAGCTTTGCCCTGAAAATAGTGGAAAGAAAATCCGAGCTTATTTACAACTGAGGACAGGTACTTGAGCCATGGATAGTTCGAGCTCCCATATGGGACAATTTCTCCGCCAAGCACAATGAGTGCAGGACCCAGGTGGGGACACATCAACCATAATCCAGAATCGTAACAGGGCCATCCTGCTAAAATGTTCTACTGCAGGCATGTTAGTTTCAGTGCGGACTACCACCCCCGGGATACTTTGACCCACTTTGAGAATCCTTCGTAAGAAGTAGTTCTGGATTCATTCCAGAACCACGTAGTCAGGAGATGGGATTAGCTCATTCCCAAAAGTGAGCATGGGCAAGACCTTAGATCAAAGCATGGAAGAAAGTGAGGCTAGGGACGTGGTTTGAATTATTAAACTATCCTTTGAATTTATGGAAGGCCTTGCTTAGGTTGAGGGCTACTGTTTTAGATCAGGAATTGGAGGCTGACTGGGATCGTTTATTGGGAAGAGGCGTTTAGGCATTGAAATCGACCAAGGCCAGGTTTGGTCAGTGGTCTGTCACCTTGATATCCCTCCTATTTGGACTTTTCCTTCTTTTTTATTCTGTTTATTGTATGTTTTGTATATTTGCATTTTAATGCATCTTGTTTAATTTGTATGATTAATCAGTCCCTGGGCCTTTCCCCCTCTCCAGGCTACATATGAAATCAAGTACAACACCACTCATAATTGGCTCCCAGGCAGGGAGTTCCTCCATCTCACCCATTTCGTCAAAGTCCCCCAAGGGGATGGAGGTATTAAACAAAGAGTAAAAATGGCTTTCCCATACCGATTGAGCTATTTTTGGTTCGTGGTACAAATGGCCATTATTATTAACCCTATTCATAACACTCCTAAATGTAGGGGTATCCTCAACCAGTGCAGCCTCCTGGAGAGAATTCCACAGTTCCTTAAAATAGCTGTGTTTTTTGGCCAATATCAGCTTCTTGCAGGCCCCATGCTTTATGTAAAACTGTGGACTACTAGTTCCCTTCATCGTCCTATTTAAGCTGCCGTGCAAATCGCCTAAGATCTCTCTTGGCACCGCAGTACTGATCGAACCATCCTATTTCCTTGTAAGCAACTACCGCCTTCTGGGGTACTTTAGATGTTAACACTGGCACCAATTCCTATGTTGGGTGGTGTTTACTTGCTAGCAGAGCTAGGGTGTGAAGATAACTTGCACCCGCAGGCCAAGGAATCTACTATTTATACCACGGGGATACTCTAGATTTAACACACATCACCCAGTTTTGTTTAAGCTGTATGTGAATGGTTTGATTATCAAATTGCAAGACAGGGATGATTATAGGGCTCCAAAAATTGGATGTATGCAGATGATCCTGATGTATGCAGATGATAAGGTTCTTTTTTCTTTATCACTGGTGTGTATACCAAAATAATGAAGGATTTTGGTATATTATGCTATAAGGAGGGGCTGTCTATAAATTATAGAAAGACCAAAGCGATGGTCTTTTCGACATCCTTTAGACGATAGGGCTGGTTTTTAAACGGACATTAATTATATTATTATTATTATTATTATTAACAAATATTTATATAGCGCAAGCAGTGTACCTGGCACTTTACAGAGTAATAAAATAGACATGGTCTCTGCCCCTAGGGCTTACAATCTGAGAGACATAGATTGGAACAGATCCAGCAATTTAAATATCTGGGAGTAATGTTTTCCTTCTCCGGATCCTGAGGACCAAATGTCAAGTAAACCTGCCAGGTAGCTACCTCTTCCATGCAAGCCCTGTTGAGGTTTTTTTTACTCGACGGGGAAACATGGTTAAGCCAGCCCTGAAGGCCTTTGAAAGCAAGGTGGTACCCCAGTTATGTTATGGGGCTCAGGTATGGGGAGGATCTTCTTTTACTTCTCTGGAAACAATTCAGAATAAGTTCCTTAGATGCCTCCTGGGGATTCCTCCTGCAACCTCACCTGCAATAGCATGACTGGAATCTGGCTTAAGATGAATCGTGTCTAGAATCAACCTGGCTTTACTAAATTAATGGCTAAAGCTGATCTATTCTCCCGCTGTATCATTACCCAAACTTTGCCTCTCTGAAAAAATGCATAGCATCAAGGACACATGGCTGGATTTCCCTATCCAAGGGTATGGCAGGAAGGTTGTTGAGGCAGAGGCTAAAAAACGAGGACCGCCATATGTCTAGGGCGATGCGTGTTAAATCTAGAGTATCCCCGTAGTATAAATTTTGGATTCCTGGGCCCGCAGGCGCAAGTTATCTTCACACCCTAGCTCCGCTAGCCCAGAGAAGCTTCTTTACAGCACTTAGGCTCCAAACAATGCAATCGGCAGTGGTCCAAGACAGTTATGACGGTCGGGATTTCTTGGAAAGAGTTTGTATTTGTGGAGAAGGCCAGGTTGAAGACCTGGTGCATTACTTTTCCCCCCCCCCACTCTATGTACAGGCCTGTAGGGAAATGTTTAAGGCTACAAAATTGAATGGTAATAAGACTACTACCCAGCAGATAATTCTTGCTAAAGGATACCACGGAGTATGTTACCCTAGCGGTTGCATCCTATGCCATGTCAGCAGCTAAGGTGCGGGCCTCCATGATGTGAATTGCCCCTTTGGAAGATTGATAAATTTGAACTGAACCTTATACTGATTTTATGGTATGGGTTCTGTTTTATTTTATGGTATGAGTTATATTTTTTACTGTTTAGAAGAAGAAGAAGAAGAAGAAGAAGAATGCATCTTAGTGGTAAATCCAAGAATTCAAAAGGCATAGTGCAAAGAACTGAATGAGTGCAGAATCTGAACACCCTCGACAGTCCTTATTGGTGGAACAGTGTAGGAATGCTCAAGCTCTGTGGATAAGTAGTTTCACACAGTTTCTAAGAAGCAATGAGATCAACAGTTAATGTAAAACAATACCATGTAAGTTAACGGGATCCCTTGAGTATTTACAGGACCAGACTCCAGAGTACATCCTGGAGCAGCATATAACCCTGTGAGAAGGCCCAATTACTTGTAATGGCTAAGTGCTCCCAACTGGAGGAGACAGTTGGTGGTCAGCTGGGAAGTAACAGAAGGGTGAAGCAGAATAAAAAGCTTGAGCTGAGAACACAGGCAGGAGTTCAGTGTGGAGCCTGCATTCAAACACTCAGAAAAGCCTGGGCCTCAACCACCAGGGCCTAACCTGGAGCTACTGTCTAAAGAGGCCAGGCTACACTGCTCTAAGTTCTAGAAGCCTAGGGAGCCAGGAGGGCCTTCTCAAAAGAGAAAAGCTGAGAGTTCAGGAAGTGGTTTGCCTAGAAGTCAAAGGCTGGGAGTTAAGGGAGGGCCTAACCCCGAAACACAACCATTGGTAAAGTGCTTATTGGTTTTAGTGAATTGTGCATTGTTATATACAATATAATAAAAATGTATTTGGTGACACAAGTAAGCATGTGTGCAAATGGCTTGACCCATAATCCTGCAAAGAAGCACAGACAGCAAGGGCTGTTCTGTTACACTGTCAATGGTCTTGACCTACTCTACAGATACAAAGCACTGAAGGCCACTCTTCTCCCGTTCATGGAGATAGAGAGAGATAGAGAGAGAGAGAGAGATAAAACAGAAGAAAGAAGAAAAACAAATATTCATTATAGGTTTTGAAATATGTAACATCTGATTTAAAATATTACTTTCAAAATATGTAAAAGTCTGTTACAATAAGGGTGGAAATCAATTGTTCAATTAGGCCACTGACGGTACTTTGACTTTTAAAGCCCTAAACAACTTGGGCCATGAATATCTGAAGGATCGCCTTTCTCTCTATGTCCCTTTTGCAGCTCTTAAGATCTGCCGAGAGTGCTCTCTTGCAGGTCCCATCATTGGCACAGTTTCATACAACTCGAGCACATAGAGAAACATTCTCAGTAGCTGCCCCACAGCTTTGGAAGTCCCTTCCCTTGGACGTTAGCCTTAAGCCCTAGTTTAAACATCTTCTGGAGGCAGTGTAAAACCTTTTTATTTCGCCTGGCATCCAATAGGGGAGGGAGAGGAGGTGTTGGGTTTTTTAAAAAAAGTTTTGTGGATTTTTATTTATGTATTTTATATTTTATGTTTGTTGTAAGCCATCCTGAGCCTCAGGGGATAGGGCAGCATATAAATCAAAATAAATAAACAAATAAATAAATAAATAAATAAATACCTTTTGTTTATCTGATGATCTTTGTCTAATGATGACCACTTGAGTTTATCTAGGATGTCTCAGATGACCTTGCAGGCAGGAAAAGCACAACTTCTCAATGGGGACTTTCGCTGTTGCTGTATCAGTTGACTAAAGAATCCGACACTCTTATTGGAGTCAGATTTCAAGATGCTTCATGGAGCAAGCCAGGCCAGTTGGCCTGAGCAAATTCCACCTTCTCCCAGTTGTTAACAGATACCAAAGTCTTTCAGGTAGACTTTAAGCATGTCTTTAACTGATGATTTCGCCTATCATGCTTTCAAGTATCATCATGCAGTTCACTAGACAGCACCCATCTTGGGAAACTTAAATCATCTATATGAACAACATGAGCAGTCCAATGCAGCAGCACTTCCCCAAAGGCGGCCTCAATGATGGCATGCCTATACGCTTCAGTATATTTTTTGCAACTGACCTGTCCTTAGCATTTTACAAATATCATTGTGCAAAGAGCCCCAAGTTGTGTTCAGGAGGGGCGGGATATAAATTGATTAAATAAAATAAATAAATAAAGATGACATGTGGAAACCCTACAACACTTTCAAACAACAACTGAAATCACTCAGGTCTTTGAAACATACAAAAGCTGCTGATAACAGCTCTGTACACCTAAACTTTATCTCATTCCTAAGGTTCTTGCTTCAAAGAGCCTATCTTTCAGCCTGACATATGTCACAGAAACCTTGTAGAGATCAGAAAGTTTCTAGCCATATTAACAATGCCACCTGTGGAGAGAACAGTTCCCAGGTATGCGAACTGTTACACAGACTTCAGCTGCTCACATTCTATAGTGATGTGCAGATTTCTGTATGGTCAACTTGAGAGGATACATCACTTTAGCTTTAGAACACTGAGAGTTAACCCCAAACAACAGGCTCCAGATCACACACAGCCTGTTTGGTGGTCTTCATGTAATCTCTTCAATCAGCCAAGATTAAAAAGCTTGCCATTCGTCTTCTACCTAATGTAGACATCCATACATTTATCTGCATGTTGCACTACATCTTCAGTGCAGCTGAAAAAAACTACAGGAAAATAAAAGAACTTATGTAGCGCCATACTGGGTCAGATCAATGGTCCATCAAGCCCAGCATCCTGTCTCCGACAGTGGCCAATCTCTGTCTATTGGGAGAAGTATCCGATAGGTCACAATAGGCAATCCATTCCCTGTTCTTCCAGTCCCCAACAGTAAGAGGGTATGTCCAAAACCGACTTGGCTAATAGTCATTTATGGACCTTTCCTCCAAGAACTTATCCAATCCCCTTTTAAAACTAGCTACACTACCGGCCTTGACTGCTTCCTCTGGCAGTAAATTCCACAATTTAATTATGCACTGAGTGAAAAAATACTCTCTTATTTGTTTTAAATCTGCTTCCAGTTAATTTCACAGAGCGTCCCCTTATTCTAGTACTATTTGAGAGGGTAAATAACCGCTCCCTATTTACGTGTTCCACATCACTCATGATTTTATAAACTATCATCCCTTCCCAGTCATCTGTTCTCCAAGCTGAAAAGCCCCAACCTATCAAGCCTCTCTTTATATGAGAGCTAGTCTATACCCTTGATCATTTTTGTTGCTCTTCTCTGTACCTTTTCTAGTTCTATGTCTTTTTTGAGACAGAATGACCACACAATATTCCCGGTGTGATCGTACCTTAAATTTATACAGAAGCATTACAATATTTTCAGTTTTATTCTTTATCACTTTCCGAATGATTCCTAACATTGTTTGCTTTTTTGACCATCAGGCACACTGAGCTGAGCATCCAAACCTAGTCAGAATTTTTCGTAGAGCTGGTTTGTTCAGAGTCACAGTCCTTAGTCAACAAAGACCATGCAAAGGTCTTTTACCTGCTCAACACATTCTTCTTGAAGCTGTGTGGCAATGAAAATTTGATCACAAGGATGACCACTCAGGATAACGTAGCACGAACATGATTAAATATTATCCTTGCAAGCAGATTTCTAGTGATGGAAAGTAGGGAAATACTGTTGTAGCTGTTACATTCCCCGGACCTTCGTGAAGGACCATAAGGACCATCCTTGAAATCGGGCAGAACTATTTACTTGGTTCAGATAATGCCAAACAACAGGGGTATGCAGAAGGCACCTCATTCCTTTTGTTTTAGTTTTTGTTAACGAAACCCCCTCCATTTTCGGGGGGTTTCATAAACATAACTGTCGTTTTCAGCTTTTTCAATTTTTAAAAAAAATCATAAAACCCCCACCACGGATGCGCGAAATAGCTGCTGGCCCATTCTGTGCATGCGCAGCCTTTTCCAAAATGGCTGGCTGCCCTTTTCTAAAATGGTGCTGATGCTGCCAGCACCATTTTGGAAAAGGGTGCACATGTGCAGAACAGCTCCAGCAGTCATTTCCCACATGCACAGTGATTTTAAATTTGTTTTATTTTAATTTTAAAAAAAATAAAAAATCTCTAGGCATGTGCAAAATGGCCACCAGACCATTCTGAACATGCACACCCTTTTCCAAAAGGCTGTGCATGCATGGAACAGCCCCAGTGGCCATTTTGTGCGCACACATTTTTATTTTTAAACAAAAACAGATGAAAGCAAATTACAATTGTTTGGATATTCATCCATTTTCGCGTGAATGGGGCTCCATTCGCGTTCATAACTAATAGAAAACATTATGGATGCACATCCCTACCAAATAATCTATTCAGAGTTTTCTTGCTACTTCACTGACACACTTCTACACTTCAGCTGAAATCCCTTCTGGTCCACACGACTCATTTGCCATTTGGTTCATCACTTCTCAGATCTCATCTTCTATGAGAACATCACTTACTGAGTCAAAAACTAAAATGTCACTGATGGGAACCTCGAAAATAGAAGGCAATAGAGACAAAGTAGAACAGTGATATCTTTTATTGGATCAACTACAGTCGGTGGAGGTATGCAAGCTTTGGGACCTCACAGGGTCCTTTGTCAGGCAACTCAGGAATTAGAATTACATATTAGGGCTGAATCAAGAATAGTTTCCGATTTTTGCAAGAATCGAGAAACATTACCAAGATCTCATGGGAATCTTAAGAAAATTTCAAAACCACTCTGCATACGCGCAAAATGGCCATGACGGATATTCTGCACAGGCATGGCCTGTTTTCCAAAATGGCACCAGCACCATTTTGGGGAAAGGCTGCACGTGTGCAGAATGGCTGCGGTGGCCATTTTGCACTTATGCAGGGTTTTTTAATTTATTTTTTCAAACTCACCTTCTCCCCTGCCACCGCAGAAAAGTGGAGAAGTTACGGAGGCATCTTGGAGCATCGGTGGACTTGGAGAGAGGCAATCAAGTGAGTAAAAGGTATTTGGGTTTGTTTGTTTTTTAACAAGTGCAGGGGGAGGGCGAGATTCTTGCATTTCTTGAGAATCAGGGTAATTCTCAGCTCGTTCTCATTCACAAGAACAAGCTTAGAACTCTGATTCTTGTAGAGAAACGTGAGAATCCAAGAAGCACGTATCAGCCCTACTGCAGACTGAGCAAAGAAGTGTATGCATATGCAGTGATCGGAAACAACGGCAAAGGGAGGGGAAGGTTGGGGAGGAGAAGGCGAGAACAAGACTCAGGGAGGAGGTCCTCATTTCAGAAAGGTGGAATACAACAAGGTGGGAAGAGTAAGAGCTGCCGATAGTATGTAAACTTAAAGCTTCCTGTAGCTGTAGACAGTCATTAGACGTACAAATTTCTGTAATGGCCTGTGAAACTCATGTCCACACCAAGTCCATTGTTCTTTGTATCTAATAGAGCTATGAATTTTTATCCCCAGGCTCACCTTTTAAAGGTGTTGCATATGTTTCCTTTTAAGACGAGGACAGAGAGGTCAGAAATGGAGTGGCCAACCTGGAAGAAGCAAGTGCCATGATAATAGAAGACAGACAATTGAGAACACCATTGAAGTCACCAACCCAGCATCTTGATATGGCAGTCCTGTTTGCAAGCCATCCACAGATTTAATTGGGAATGTCTCACTATGACACAAACCATAAACAAACCACACAGTAGCACTAAAGCTCTTCATATTGGGTGTATTGACATTTTCCTGTAATTCAGTTGCTTTTTCACCCCACAACTCATTCTTGATCTCCCATGAGGTATAGATTGACCTTTGCAGAGCACATTATTAGTTTTTGTTCTCAGCACTTGGATGGTTCAGCCATATATCAAGGGCTTGGTGCTCCCCACCCCACACAAACAAAGCAGTATGACACCATAATTTTTGTCAAACCAGTCCTTGTGGTTCCTCTTTGTTATCCCAAGAGTGCCAAGTGCCACTTTTAGTGTATACACTACCTACTTGAATGCATTTCCACTCCTCTTTGGCAGGTCTGATCCCTTGACAATCCAGCAACTTACAGATGACAAAGCAGCACAGAGCTGAGTACCTCTGAGGCAAAGAATGTTGATTTTCTTTGGGATGCAGGCATTATGCTTCCTGAAAGAACTGTACAGGACCAGCAAAAGCGTGCAGCTTATAAGGTGATGATCTTTGTCATACCTACCACCACATATGAAATGGGTTTGCCTCGTGTCCAAAATGAATGATAACATAGGGAGAAAACAGAAGTGACAGAGGCATGGCGGAGACCCAACCTGGACCGGGTCACTGCCATGCTGCTGTCACAGCTGGGGTCAGGCCAGAGCACCGATCACACGTGACCCCAGCCTGGGAGCTGTCTTGGTGCCTGGCCGGGCAGGAGCCACAATAAATGTGCCGCTGGCTGGCCCAGATACCTCCCTTTGCAAAGCTGTGGGGGGAGAGTCAACATGGATTTAGTAAAGGAAAGTTGTGTCTCACTAATCTATTGGAATGTTTTGATTGTGTAAATAAGCATGTGGGTAAGGGTGAGCTGGTTGATATAGCATATCTAGATTTTCAGAAAGTATTTAATAAGGTCCCAAGTAAGAGGTTCTTGAGGAAATTAAATAATCATGGGATAGGAAGCAATGTCCTAAAGGATAGGAAACAAAGGGTAGTACTAAATGGTCAGTTATCTTATCACAATGGAGAGAAGTGGAGTGCCCCAGGGATCTGTACAGGGACTGGTGTTGTTTAATATATTTATTAAGGGGGGGGCATGCCAGTGGGCATACGCAGAGGACAGCTGTGCTGGAATGTAGCTCCTGCAGGGCCCACGTCTAATTTCTTTCCAAACCCTACAAAAACCTGTTTCCAAGACTGCAAGCTGTGGCAGTTGAGACCTGAATCTTGGAGGAGCCAGGGAGGGTAAAAAAAATAAATTAGAAAATTTGACTGCTCAAGGTAATTTTATTGGGGGGCCCTCTGAGCTCTTCTTGGAAGAGATTCCCGCTATGCAAGCTAAAATGGCGGCATAGTTGGGGGAAACTGAAATGGCTAAGATGAAGGCCAGCATAGTCAACATTGAGGCCTTTATGAAGGACATTAAGGCTAGACTTGAGGCCCGTAATGACCGTCTGTTACCGCGGGAGTGTGCAAAGAAACTAGAGGCTTCACATGAGGCGGTAGACTGGAAAGTTAATAGTACTTCCCGTAAAGTTGATGCCCTTGATGAGCGTATGAGCTCTATAGAAGACTGCGATTTTTCACGGGACAACCGCATAGTGGAGTAGGAGAAAAAAGTCAAGGCCTTAAATGAAAAGACTGAGGACCTAGAGAACTGGGAGAGGAGGAACAACCTCCGAATTAACGGAGTACCGTAAGGAGCAGAGGAGGGGGTGCCCGCCACTTCTTAAGCAGATTTTCCTCCAAAACTTCCCAGATAAACCTGATCTCTGCAATGCAGAAATTGAGTGCGCTCACTGGGCGCTGAGAGCAAAGCCTGGGGATAGTGAACCCCCTAAGGCCCATCATTGTAAAATTCCTGCACTTCACAGATAAGGAAAACATTTTTAAAGAGGCATGCAAGCTGCAAGATTTGAGCTTCTCTGGCAAAAGATTAAAAATCTCCCTCGACATGTCTCCCTTGACATGGGGCGGCTCAAGATCTGGCATAAATACTTCAAAGTGTTTCCACAGGGAAGGCATCCGTGCTCAGATGAAACACCCAGCCAGGTTTTCATTCCTGCATGCGGGAGACTGACATTATTTTTCAAGAAGAAAAGGAGTGGATACACTAAACTGAGAGGAACCTACCACAACTGAAAGACTCTCTTAAAATAATGGGGAAACTTTGGAGAGTCCTTACTGCCTGTAGCGGGCACACTATACTGCGACCCCTCAGGATAAAGCAAATGAACCCTGTTGGTAGCAGTTTTAAAAACGTTCGCGGGTTTCTATAAGTAAAGCTTTATATGGTGGTCTATACAACTTTGTGAGCTCTTTCTCCCCCCTATGTTTAATGCTCTAACCCTATTTCAATTTGTTAAATGGGAAAATGGGGGGGTGGGGTGTGTGAATATGCATTTAGAATTAGTTGCCCAATTCTCAGCAAGAACCAAACAATAGTAAATAATCATGTAGTTGTTAATTTAAATTAATTGCAGAGATGAGGTAGTTCCTACTTAGATTAGTTCATTGTTAACTCAAGTACTGCAGGGATGATGGATCTCTCTGGAGCCCTTAATTTATTGATTTCTATGTAGGTAGAGAGGATGGGCCTCTTTTAGTAGGTCCAATTAAGTTCAAGCATTTGTTAATTTAAACTATTGCAGAGATGATGGCGCCTTTATGGAGCCTTGAATTTATTAATTTCAGTGTATGCAAAGGCGATGGGATTCTTCTATAAGGGATATTTGTTAATTTTTGACATGCAGAGATGAATGTCCTTTTAAATAGAAAGACCCACCTGAGGCTTGAGATTTGTTAATTTCAATTGATGCAGAGATGACCTGGTCTAAAATACAGTACAGATTTATTAATTTAAATCTATGCAGGGATGTCTCTTCCTACATGAGTTGGGAATTTGTTATTTTAAATTAATTGCAGAGGTGATTTAGTTAATTTTACTACTCTTTACTGATCTCTTCTCTTGGTAACTATTAAATAATAATGTAGTTAATAATTTAAATTAATTGTAGAGAGGAGACAGTTCTTACTAAGGTCAGTTATTTGTTAATTTAACTGATGCAGAGATCATCTTTGAACTTATTAATTTCAGTATTTGCAGAGATGATGGGCCTTTTCTAAGTAGTTCCTATTAAGGTCACATATTTGCTAATTTAAACTATTGCAGAGATGATGGTGCTTTTATGGATCCTTGAATTTATTAATTTTAATGTATGCAGAGATGATGGGATTCTTTTACAAGGGATGTTTGTTAATTGGTGAGTGTTTCCATAAACAGAAATATGCCTTTTTGTCTTAAACCAAAGCAGAGATGAAAGATTCCATTCGAGGCTTAAGATTTGTTAATTTCATTCGATGCAGTGATGACCCTGCCTAAATACGGTACAGATTTGTTAATTTAAATTTATGCAGAGATGTCTCTTGTGGTGGGACCCTGGGCCCATTACCGGCTACCGGATTTACCGGTTACCGGTTCTGCGAAAACCGGATTCCCGGATTAAATCCGGTATACCGGTACCGGATTTATTTCATTGGTTTCAATGGGGCGCTGTGTCCCCATTGAAACCAATGAAATAAATTAATTCCCTCCCCCTCCCCCTCCCAGGCTGCGCGGGTGGAAGGGGGGACACCCCCCACCCACCCTGCCCAGCCTGGATTTTTGTTTTAAAAAAGACCCAGAGGCGAGCCCACCCCCCAGCACCAGCGGCCGCGGCGTCCCCGCAGCCGCCGGTAAGTATGACCCGATCCCTGGGGGGGGTGTTTAACACCCCCCCAACCCCCCAGGGATCACCCCTACTAAAGTTCAGTGCTTGCTTACCTTGCGGAGCTCCGGCGGCGGCGGCGGGCGGTCCGGCGGCCTCAGCGCCGGCTGTGGCTGCCGGCGTCAGAGACGCTCTAGGCCTTCCGGGGAAACCCGGAAGTTCCCCGGAAGGCCTAGAGCGTCTCTGACGCCGGCAGCCACAGCCGGCGCTGAGGCCGCCGGACCGCCCGCCGCCGCCGCAGCCGGAGCTCCGCAAGGTAAGCAAGCTCTGAACTTTAGTAGGGGTGATCCCTGGGGGGTTGGGGGGGTGTTAAACACCCCCCCCAGGGATCGGGTCATACTTACCGGCGGCTGCGGGGACGCCGCGGCCGCTGGTGCTGGGGGGGTGGGCTCGCCTCTGGGTCTTACTCTGTCTTTTTTAAAACAAAAAGCCAGGCTGGGCAGGGTGGGTGGGGGGTGTCCCCCCTTCCACCCGCGCAGCCTGGACTCGGGGAGGGTTTTTTTAAAAAAAAACTTTTATGCGGGGGCTTTAAGTTTTTTTTACATTGCAGCCATTTTTAAATGGCTGCAATGCAAAAAAAATCTGGTACCCCGTAATCTTGTACCCGGTCCGGATTACCGGGTCAAATCCGATAATGCCGGTATGCCCGATACCGGCATTATCGGATACCGGATTCTACCGGTTTCCCACCCCTCTTCCCACATGAATTGGGAATTTGTTATTTTAAATCTATTGCAGAGATTATTTAATTAAATTAATTTTATTACTCTTTATGATCTCTTTTCTTGGTATTTCATATTCACTGAAAGGAGTTAAGGTAAGGTTCCTAATGTTACTGTGGGTTCTTGCGGGGGATCATAGCTTATTGGGCGCAGAGCTACTGGTTAGCTTCCCTGTACATGGCGGGGAGATACTAATTAGAATTGGGGTGGTTTCAGGGGGAGGTTTGGGAGGGAGAGTTATGGTTTATTTTTATGTTGCCCTTGCACAGGGGCCATGGAGGAGTATTGGGAGCTCATAAAGTAACAATAGAAATCTGTTGTTCGATGGTTGGTTCCGTGGGGAGGTCTTTAATGACTGAGCAGTGCTGATGGTCCCAATCTGGATTACTAAAGTGTCTACGACCCTTTGGATGAAACATTATGGCTGAACTGAGAGTTGGCACAATAAATGTTAGAGGACTTAATTGCCTAAAAAAGCATAAGCGAGTCTGGCAATGCATAAGGAAAAATGGACTTGACGTTTTTGCCCTACAGGAATCCCACTTATTAAAACAAGATCAAATCAGATTCCAAAATAAGTTTTTCACTCAAATCTTTTTTTCCTCCATGAAATGTAAAAAAGCCAGGGTGATACTGGGCTTTGCCAATGCACTCAATTTTAAAAGTACCAAACAGCTGGATGATAAAGCTGGCAGATTCTTGTTAATTTTAGGTCTAATTGGTGATACAGAAATTACTGTGGTATACACTTTCCAACAGGGGCATCATGGAAGTGTTCTCAGAAAACTCTTGGATCGATGTTTGGAAGTTGATGAATCCTACTTCGGGAGAATTCTCCATCTATTCATCTCCCCACAATACATATCCAACTATCGATCATATCTTGATTGACACAGAGAATGTGAAAAACTGTAAATCTTGCTACATGCAAAACTTGGTGTTTTCCGACTACCATGCTTTTGTTCTTGAACACTATCTGCCTGGCACAGAAAGAAATAAGAGGGCAAATTGGAGACTAAATAAATACTTTCTTAGGAATCAGGAAAATAAGGAAAAAATACAACAGAATATCTTAGAATTTTTTAAAAATAAATGATATTGAGGATATACACCCACAACTATTATGGGAATCTGCAAAGGCATATATCCGAGAAGCATATATCTCAGCTACTTCCTTTGCCAGAAAAGTAAAGTGCTTGGTAGTAAAAGAATTGTACACACAATTACATATTCTAGATGCCAAAAATAAAAGGCAGCCTTCTATAGAGATGAGAGATAAAATTCAGGACATCATGTCACAAATTAATGCAGCTGAACTTGAGCCAATTGTTAAAGGGCTCAGGTTCACCAAACACTATTACTATGACAAATCAAATAAATCTGACAAAGTATTGGCTTGGTTGGTCAAAAAAAAAAAGAGGCAAAAAGCTTACATTTGAAAAATTAGGAACCCATCTGGCAAGCTACTTCTGCAGCCTGAGCAGATTAAAGATGGATTTGTATGATTCTACCAAGAACTTTACTCTTCAACTAAACCTGAGATGGGGAGGTAGACAAATTCCTACAGGAACTGCCTTTGCCTCAGCTCTCTGTTGAACATAGGGAGTTGCTCAATCAATATATCACCTTGGAAGAAGTAGAAGAGGCTATTTTAAGCTTCCCAAAAAACAAAGTTGGTGGGGTGGACGGCTACTATGTGGAATTTTACCAGCCCTATGCAGACTCTCTAGCTCCCTTGTTAACAAGAGTGTATAATTCTTTTTTAGTTTCAAAATGCACACCCCCAACTTTTTATGAGGCTATGTTATGCTTTGACCTAAGTCTGATAAAGATCTTGAGGAATAATGTGGGAGTTATCGTCCCATATTACTATTAAATATTGACCTGAAGTTTTTCACCAAAATTCTTACTTCCCGGCTCCAACACATCATTAGAGTTCTGATCCCGCCAGATCAGGCTGTGTTTGTTCCGGCTTGCATGGGTATTGACACTATCAGGAAGGTGGTCAATTTAGTTTACCATATTCAGTCTGTTAAAACACCTGCCATTTTAGTATTGTTAGATGCTGATAAAGTATTTGACACAACTGAACACACCTTTCTTTTTAGAACATTGGAATCAATGGCTTTTAGAGGTAATTTCCTTTCTTAGGTCAAAATCTTGTATCTCCAACTAAGAGTCAAGCTACTTATTAATGGCACAGGTTCTGAGGACATCAAACTAGAGTGAGACACTAGACAGGGGTGCCCTCTCTCCGTTACTCTTTAATTTGGCTGTGGAACCCCTTGCTATTGGAATCAGATCAAGCCCCCATATCAGGGGTATCAATATTCAGGATCTGGAACACAAATTGTCTATGTATGTGGACGATTCCATGGTATCCTTGTCTGAACCGTTGGAGTCGGACCTCATCTATTAAAATTACTAGATGCATTTGGTAAAGTCTCAGGTTTTAAAATTAATGTAAACAAGTCTCAGGCCTTGCTTTTTAATGTTTCTTCGGCACAGAGAGCTAATATTAGTTATAATATCCCTTTCAAAATGGCTAATGATAGATTAAAATATCTGGGGGTCCAGATCTCCAAGAATACACAATGTTTGTATCGTGACAATTTCCTTCCTTTACTCGCAGAACTTCAAACTAAAATTGCCATCTGGCATTCTTTCTAGTGCGCCTGGCTGGTCTGAATTAATTTGGTCAAAATGATGTTAATTCCCAATTTACTTTATATAATTTCAGCATCGCCCATTAAATTGCCCAAAGACTTTTTGGATAAAATAAACAAAATCTTTACTTCTTTCATACGGAACAAAAAGAGACCAAGAGTGCAAAAATCGATTCTGTACTCTGATAAGGCTTTAGGGGGTTTAAATTTCCCTCATATTAAAACATACCACTATGCTGCTGTGGTCAGAGCTATTAAAAAATGGTACTGGGGGGGAGTAGACCCTAACTGAAATATTACTGAAAGGGATTTAATTGGAATCAAAAACCTTAAACCTTTTATCGTGGGTGGTAAAAAGGGGATTGAGAGGAAATTTCTATCTACCTTGAATAGAGAACTCAAAAAACTTTTCTGTATGGCTGACCACGGCTACATTGGCCATTGGGAAGTGGAACTACACAAGTCAGTAGACAAAAAGCAAAAGAACCACATATGGTTTAACATGTTTAGGAGCTCACAGTCACTCCTGCTTAAAGAGGTGCAAATTAAACTTTGTTTGCGTTTGTATCTCTCGCCGGTGTTGGTGCAGGCTGTTGACCCCTCTGCATCGAACCTTTGTTGGCACGGATGTGGGGAAGTTGATTCTATGCTGCACTGTTGGTGGAGTTGCGATTGTGTTAGACCATTGCGGATGATAGTGTGGCAACTGATGAAGGAGATCTCTGATGTCTATTTTCCCTTTTGGCCTTCTCTGGCACTTTTGGGAGTTTTCCCACAGAGTCCCTTGCCCAGAGATAGAAAGGACTCCTGCAACAAGATTTGACTAGCAGCTTTACATGTAATTGCCACTCACTGGAAAACGAACCGCAAGCTAACAAAACGAGATTTATTTAACCATTTTTGGTATACGTCGTATCAATGGGACCCATTGTAGCCAATTTGAACAATAAGTTAGAAGAGTTTTATGCGCTCTGGATGCTTTGTCCGCTTATTCTATCAGCGGTGACTGTGGGAGCCTCCTCATGAACCACTATTTTATTACAGCAGATATGACTGAGTTCACTTAGATCAAGGTGTTTGGCTCCTGTGCAGTTTTTCCCCTCCACCCAGTTATTTTATTATTTAACTTGGTAAATTGTTGGGGTTACTGATATTAGTTAACTTTATTGTTGTTCTAATATGTTAGCTACCCAGTACCTAAAATTGATATTATACAATCCTGCTACTTGTTTGGGTGGCTGTCCAGCTATATGCCAGGATGTGGACAGTGCTTTCATATATGCTATCTGTTCAATAATTAAATTACACAATTGTATATAACTTTATTTTAACAATAAAGGTGAAAACCATAGATAGATAGATAGATAGAGAGAGAGAGAGGGATAGAGATAGATATGACTAGGCAACTAAATGGCAAATTGAATTTAATGTTGACAAGTGCAAAGTGATGCAAATAGGAAAAAATAATCCAAACTATATGCCCACTATGCTGGGTTCTAAATTAGGGGTTACCATTCAGGAAAAGGAGCTTGGAATCATTGTGGACAATACTGAAATCCTCAGCTCAATGTGTGACAGCGGTCAAAAAAGCAAACAGAATGTTAGGAATTATTTGGAAAGGGATAGAAAATAAAACTGAAAATATCATAATGTCTCTATGTAAATCTATGCTGCAACTGCATCCTGAATATTGTGTGCAGTTCTGGTCGTCCCATCTCTCTACAAAAAAAAAAAAGATATAGCAGAACTAGAAATGGTACAGAGAAGGCCAACAAAAATGATAAAAAGTATGGAACTGCTGCCGTACAAGGCAAGGCTTGATAGGCTAGGGCTCTTCAGCTTGGAGAAGAAACAACTGAGACAGAATATGATAGAGGTTTCTAAAATCATGAGTGGTGTGGAATGAGTAAATAGGAAGCAGTTTTTTTATCCTCTCAAATAGCACAAAACTAGGGCATACTCCATGAAACTAATTAGCAGAAAATTTAAAACAAATGAAAGTATTTTTTCACTCAACGGACAATTAACTTGTGGAATTCATTTCCAGAGGATGTGGTCAAGGCCAGCAGTATAGCTGGGTCCAAAAACTGAATGCATAAGTTCTTGGAGGGTAGGTCCATTAACGCCTATTAGCCAATTAGCTTTGGGGGAAGTTCACTCTGAGAGTGAACAACAGGGAATTCTCCCCATTAAGACCTGTTGGGTACTTCTCCCAAGCAGCTGAGATTGGGTACTACTGGAGACAGGATGCTGAGCTCGAAGGACCCAGTATGACACTTTTTATGTTCTTACTAATTTATGTTCTTATTAATTTGTATCACTCTGGGTAAAATCCAATCCACTCTTGTAAAGTTGGAATACAAGATCTATGTAGCAATGGAAAATCTGAGGAAGAAAATTTCACCTTTCAGGGCTAGGGTGCGAGACTGACATGCAGCCACTGGTGGTAGCCAGCCATACAGCTTCTCTACATCATGCAGGCCTTATAGGATCTGCAGCCGTTCAGCATCAGCCAAACTAGGGCCAGAGCAGAGGTTTTTCTAAGTCATGTATGATTTACAGATGCTCCTGTGCCATAAATGAACAGTCACATTAAACACAGATCACAGGGGAAGGACAACACTTGCTGGCTTTCCCAGTAGGTAAGGAGCTGTCTGAAATGGTTTGCTTTGCCATGCTGTAAACCTGTGTGCAATAAACTTGTTGGCAAATCCCTTCAAGTAACATCCAACCAAGGGGGAAAGCCACTATGGGCCACCTGGTATCAGATGCAGACAGTCCCAGGCTTGTCTTAAGAGGCAGAATGGCCCTTTTAAGATGCACCATCATGACTCATTGTGTCATGTATTTTCAATTATAAACCTAAGATATTATGGCTATCTGTGTTTAAATGTATTAACTTAGAGCCTTTATATGTTAAAATTTCTGTTTTAATGTAAGCTAAATTGTGACTTACATCATAGATTTTTTAGAATCAGCTTTTGTGACTAGCTAGATCTAAATAGGGCCCCATACAAAGCACATTCCTTTGTGTTTTTTCTAAACTTCCCAAATGACATTTGGCTGTTACTAAGGAGACCACCAAATGATCAAGCCATAAAACAAGCTATCTCTGAAACTTTCCCTCTGGTCTAAGCTAAGGCCATAAAGAGGCCCTTCTACCTAGGCTTGGCTTTTGTTTAGATTTTCTCATAGCCTAAGAGTCTAGTGTTATCTCTTTGTGTCTAATTGACAGATAGTTCTATTCATAAGATATCTCCTAGACTGGAGAGGAGGATTTGTTAGTTCTTTCCAGCCAACATATTTATTAAATTTATAGTTGAGATAAATATTGAAAGGTCTGGATTTTCTCTCTGTTATCTGACAATTATCTCTGATAAAAAATACAAAGCCTCTCTTCATTTCAGAGCTTGAGGAAAGTCAAAACTTTTATTGGTCTCTTTACAAGAGCCAATTAGAATCCAGTGTATCTTCTTACTGACTGACGTGTATTTTGTGTCAGCACGACAGCCTAAGGACAGAAACTCCCCTAGAATTCCATCCTTTAAAAGAAAGAGACAGCCTGGGTTTTTTTTCAGACTGAAAATCCACACAACACATGTTTGGATTTTTTTTCTCATGGCAAAGGGATGAATCTGGACTGTATGTATGTATAACTTCTTGATATCTTTGAGCCAATGAATTGTGCAAATGTTAAGCGTTTACAAGCTTTTTCTTCAGATAGAAATATCTTAAGATCATGTAACTTTGATGTTTTCTATTTATATTTAAGTAAACTTTGCATATATTTTTATAATAGAAAAGTCTCATGTTCCCTTATTATAAATGAATTGTCGTTTACAATCCTTTGCTAGCTGGACAACAATGTGAAGTGTAAACTTATAATACACAATTTGGGAAAAGTGCAGCCCAATTTAGTTTGACTAGTTCAGCTAAGCCACATAGCTCACTTTCCCTTTGTGATTTATGAGAAAAAACGCAAAACGTGACAATTGTACTTACTGAAGCTATGCTGCAGCTGTTTGCATTAGGAGAGGCTTATTTAAACCTGCCCAAGAAGAAGCCCTTTGTTGGTCATTAAGCCTTAGTGCTAGGTGTGTAAGCTGGCTTGTGTCTGCTCCTGTTGATCTATGTGCAGTGAGTTAGGTGTTTACCCTTGTTCTGTGTTTGTTGTTGTTGTAGTAAGAGTTTCCTTAAATCTGTTACATTCCTCTCCTCCCCCTCCCCCAAGTGTCTCATTAGCATTCCCTGTAGAACCCCTTTTGCACCCTGAGGTTATTCTTGGGTTACCCAGGGGACCCTTCCCTGCCTGGTGCTTCCCCACAATACAGTGCACCCCCTTTTCTGGGAATTAGGTTACTCCCTCCTGCTGTGTCAGTCAGTGTGTGCTACTGTATCCTGCTATTCACTCTTGGGCCGTTTTTAGACGTGCACGCCGGTGCCCGCGCTTGTTTTCCTCCTTGTTTTCCAAAAGAACCGGCAGCCCGATTTACACATGACGCCACCACCGAATACGTGTATACGCGGGTGATGCGCATCCATTTCCGGCCGTGTCTGACCGGCCTCGATCGCCGACCCGGTCAGTTCGCGGCTGGAAATGGATGTGCATCGCCCGCACATGCGCGTATTCGGCGGCGGTGTCACGTGTACATCGGGCTGCTGGTTCTTTTGGAAAACAAGCATGGGCGCCACCGCATACGTCTAAAAACGGCCTTGGTCTCTAGCCAGCTGGGAAACTACACATCTCCCCTGTGATGACAGTTTGGCATTGCCCGTGGCAAAAAGCCTTTTGCCCCTGCCTTTGCCTCTAGAGGGATCCTAGCAGGACAGTGTTGCATTCCTGAACAGAGTGGGCCTGCCCTCCTTTCTCATGGCAGCCTAGCCACATTCCTGACATTCCTGAACCGAGCGACTGGTTTGTCACCACATGGTGGGGCAGAGACCTCCCTGCCTTGGACTGGGTCATACAGCAGGTGACCTCCCATGGACCAATCTCAGCAGAGGGAGATAAGACCTTAAAAGGGACAGACCACCCTTTCTTTGCTCTCTTGCCTCTTCCTGCCTGCTCTGACATCTACAAGATCTGGGCTTCTGCCAGATCGGAACTAAGGACTGAGCCCTATGTAAGTTACCTGTACATAGAGTTATATGCCACCAGATTGCCTGCTTGAACTAGTACAGTTTAGGCAGTTGCAGATTCAAAAAGGGTCCTCGTACCCCCTCAAATTGGACTCTGGGGCTTGCTTAATTACTTATCTTGCTTCTTACCCGTTTGTGCCTTTTTGTACCTGTTTAACCCTATAAGTAAAGCCTAAGCTTTTTCTGTTCTTAACTCCAGTGTGTGTGTGCGCGCGTGCAAAGAACACTTCCCTTTGCCTGGAAGGCATAGCTACCAAAGAGGGAGAAAGGAATGTTGGAAATACTTTCCTTAATTGCATATTCCCTAAGCTACAATCCAGCTTGTTTAATAGAAACAGCAGGAATATAGAAAGTTAGATCAGGGAGCCCCTCCCCCCATCCACTCTGCTCGATTCCTGCTAAGATCTGATTGGTTAGTTTCTTCTCCCTCTGGGTCAGTTCCTTTTTCTGCTTGTTCCCTGTCTGTCTCTCTCTCTCCCTGGGTGTAGGAGCAACAGCTTCTGCTTCTTCCCTCCTGAAGACACCTAGTTTGAGGACTTAGTTATAGATGTAGGTCTTTCCTATCCTACATGTTTTTCTTAATAAAGCAACTTAATCTTAAATATGCTTCCTGCCTGCTTATTAATGACCAGCAACTCACACTCCTCTGTAAACTTTGTATTAACACAATCAATGCAATGATCTTACAGTCTTTGCATTCTAATAAGGAATTCCCCTCTGGCTCTTTTAGCCAAGGCAGTTTATGGCCAAGATAAACACCTCTGGGTTGCTCCAAGGGTTCTGCCTCCTGGAAGGGGGAGAACACAAGATAAAGGGGACTAGAGTGCCTTGGGAAGCTGTGGGCTTATAAAATTCTGGGGTTCACATATCCTGGGTGGTGTGGATCCCCTCTGTAAAGGAAAAATGCAGAAAGGGGCTCTGGGAAGAAAGTACAGAAAGGGACTCTGGGAAGAGCAGAAGTATAGAAAGAGCTTTGCTTGCAGAAAAGTAGCAGACTAAGAAAGAAACATGCAGCTGGATGGCCTTGACGGCAGGAAACTGTGATAAGGAATGAACAGGATGAGGCTGGGAAGAAGAACATAACATGCACAGAAAAGATAGTGAAGCAACTAGTGATGTAACCCATAGCCTTGCTTTGACTAGACAAAGGAACAATAGAAATGATGCATGGCAAGTGGAAAAACCCAGCTTTCAACCTGTATTGAGCATGTGTGAAATATGCTTCTGTAGTTTGGTATAAAAGCTTATGGGGGCAGTCCCAAAAGCTAGCTCTCCTTTGTAGAGTCTGCTAACGCGTTAGCACTCAATAAACTGGATTACATTTTACCCTGACTCTGTGTACTGCCTCGAATTGGTGAGCCCACCCGAACCCAGTGGATTCAAGGGAAAAATCCACAACACCTCTGATTTCTGGAACCCAGGTGGTGGCACTGAAAACTAGATTTTTCTGGGTTTGCCAGCTGTGGGGACCCCAGGTTAGAGATTTGGATGAACACAGTGAGGTGGGTGGCTGAGCAATATAGTGTCCCCTTGCTGCGTTTCGCCACATTGCATATATTGGACTAGCTGCTTAACAACCTGAGCGGTCCCGTTATACCTTAAGAGACCTCCTGGCTATCGTCCCCTGTGGAGTCCTCCTTCCCCTTCCCTCCAACCCTGACAGCTGTTCCTCAGGATCCAGTTTTGTGTGGATGGGGCTTTGGTTTCCATGCATTCCTGAGCGCATGTTCTTATTCTCCCAAGTGTTCTGAAGTGTGCTTGGCCATAATTAAAGCCAGTGTGCATAAATCTATCACTGAGCAGCGATTAAGCAGAAAGAAGCTTGGATATAACAGAATGTCAAGTCTAACTGGAACTTTAATTTCCAGACAAACCTAATCATCTTCCTAAAAATAGCAAGAGGCCAAATCTTCAGTAAATGAGCAGATAAATGCACTGCTATAGATCAGGAAAAGGTATCCATATGTCTGTTATGCAGTCACAGCTAGCCTTGAATCTTAGAGTGCTTATCCACAACATTGATTTATGTGCATTATTATTTTATCCAAATATTTCAGTAACTTGAGAATGCTTTCATCCACATATTTTCTATCCAATGCACATGTCTGAAAAGTGCATTACAGGGTGCCCCAAACCATCTTGAATAAGGATTTTTTTTTTTTTAATTATGAGCAGAGATTGATTGTGTGAATGCTTCATTGAAACCACATTCACATAATGCACCTATTTTCAATGGAATGCAGCACATAAAATAATGCACAGGAATCCTCTGTTAATCCTCCAGGGTAACGGACATCCACAGAGAGAGCTGATGCTGCTCCAGGCATGGCAAATAAGGGAGGGAAAGAACCTTCAGCCTGGTGGGAGAAACAGCTTCTGCAAGAGGGGAGAAAGGTCATTTCTGGTTTCCTTCCTGTAATGCTGAGAATGTACAGGAAAGCAGGAGAAATATATGCATCAAACAGAATGTGGGAATGCGTATAATACACAATTCAAATGTGGAGAAAAGCAGAATGCGTGAACGGGGAATAGCAAATTATAATGTGTATCTTAAGCAATCAGAAGAAAACAATGCAGACTTTTTTATAACGTCGGAAAGTGCCCTTATTTGTCAGCAAAATTAGTTCCATAGAGCCTTACTGTGCTTTATTTTTATCCCACTCACTCAGGCCGCTTTTAAACAAGACAAATTTGCGCATGATTGGTAAAAAAAATGTGTGTGTTTTCATGCTCGTTTAAACACCTAAACCGTTTAAAATGCACATTTGCCATGATCGTGTAAGAGTCAAAACCGTTTTGAATGTGTTTTTTAAATAATACACATTTTTTAAAACCGGTTTTGAGCCCTTTGATGATCGGGGGATGCCAAAACCGGTTTTAAAAAATGCATATTATTTAAAAAGCACAATCAAAACTGTTTGGGCTTTTACACGATCATGGCCTATGCGCATTTAAAACGGTTTAGGTGTTTAAACGAGCATGGAAACGTGCATTTTTTTTTTTACCAATCATGCACAAATTTGTCTCGTCTAAAAGTGGCCTAAGAGCACATGTGGGCCCTAGAAAACAATAAGTAGATCAGGTAAGAATGCCACAATATTCCACCATGTGTAGCGTCTAAATTCACAGGGTATCTTTGTCTGTGAAGTACCATTTAGCAGGTGTACATATTGATTCTTTATGAACTAATAAAATGTAAGTGCTATATTCAGTGGAAAAGCACATTCGGTTTGAATAGGTGTGGCGGGAATAGTAAGTTATTCACTGCACTTTATAGTTCATATATATTTGATAACACTTTGGATAAAAACAGACGTGCGGGCAGCATGATGGCTCCCCAGCTGGGAAACTGCAGCCTACACGGTCCAGGGAGGGGCACCGAACAAATATGCCCACAGCCAGAGAGCCGTCCGGCCACCGACACGCCCCGGGTAGGGCTAGGAGCTATACAGAAATGTGGGTGGCTGGCTTCGCCCATGCCCTACTTCCAGCCCCCTTGATGGACAGCCATGACACTTTGCCATGGTGGCCCCTGTCCCAAGGCAGGCATTATTATTATTAAAACATTTGATATCCCACCCCTTCTGCCAAAGGCAGCTCCGGGCCGCTTACAATATGTATAAATATAAAAATACACATATAAAAAATACACGATAAATGTAAACATAAAACATCTAAAAAGAGGGGAGAAGAGGAGGAGGGGGGGAAGGGAGAAAACAACACACACACCCCTGGGGAAAGAGAAGAAATAAATACCCCACGCTTACCACCCCCAATAAAAATAAAAACCCACATTCGCCCATCTCCCTCGCCAAAGGCCTGGTGGAACAGCCAAGTCTTGCATTGACGTTGAAAAGAGGAGAGGTCTGGGGCCACTCAGAGCACCACAACCTCAGCGCAGTTTTATTTTATTTTTATTTCTTCTCCTGCCTTAATGATGTTTGTAAATTGTTGATGTTCTAAAATTGTTTTATGAATGTTTTTAGTTGTACGTCACCCCGGGATGCCGTAGGCATATGGGGCAACTCATAAATATATATAATACATAATAAAATAAATAAAACCATTGAGAACACCCTCTCCATAGTCGCCCCCTGGGATATCCGGGGGACTTCGAGAAGGGTGCTCCCGGTCGACCGAGGGGCCAATCCACAGCATGGGGAGTGAGGTGATCCCGCAGATATGAGGCCCAAGCCATATAGGGCTTTATAGGGAAGAACCAGTATCTTGAATCGGGCCCAGAAGACTATAGGCAGCCAGTGCCTATGTTATATGCTCCCAGCGGCCCATTCCCATAAGACGACGGACTGCCACATTCTGCACCAGCTGCAGTCTCCGAACCATTACCATGGGCAGCCCCACGTAGAGTGTGTTACAATAGTCCAGTCTTGAGGTGATGAAAGCATGGATGATAGTGGCCAGGTCGGAGTCTGACACATGCAGCCGAAGCCATTGTGGCCGAAGTCATTGCATCAGGTTTAATTGGCAGAATGCACTCCTCGTCACAGCCCCAACCTGGGCATCTAGACGAAGCTGCTCATCAAGGAGCGCTCTCAGACTCCGAACCTGGGGAACCAGTGGGGAGCGAACCCTGTCAATGATGAGGGATGCCACACCCACTGCCTTCCCCACTAGCATCACCTCTGTCTTGTCGGAATTCAACTGGGAGCCAGAAGGGCTTGCCCTCATCACCCCCTGGAGCAAAGGACCTCCACCTGCCAGTGCAGGGGTAAGGGATTTCCCAGGGCCCCAGCTGACACTGCCCCTCCCTGTGGTTTGAGGGAGGGGGGTGAGGCCAGGGATCCCTTCCCCACCCTTCTGACCCAGGGGAATTGCTGAAAAGCAGCACATCTCCTGGTAGCACTGCAGGCACGTGCCACAGATCACGCACCAAAAAGCTGCTGCTAAAGAGCCGTTTGGCAAGGACCTTCAGTGTGGTTCTGGCAGTTGGCGGGTTTGTCATTTATATGTTAGAAGGTTTGGGGGCTGGATAGATTTGGGAGGGACATCTAGTGGTGTGTTGGTGGAGTTCTTGGTGGGGGGAGGTTAATGTGTTGGGGGTTTTTTTGGTGGGGTTTTAACTGGGTTGTCGGGTGGGTTGGTGGGAGGTTATTATTTTTGGGGTGGTGAGTTCGGTGGGTGGGTTTGGGATGTCCTGCTCCCCCAGTGAGCGTGGGGGAGGAGGGTGGGCTTGGGTTAGGGTGTGGGGGATCTGTCCCCCCTCTGAGGGGGCGTTGGACCCCTATACAAGGGTTTGTGTGTGACCCTCTGTGAAAAGGGGGCAGGAGGGAGGAAGAAGGGGAGAGGGGGTGGGGTTCCCCTCCACTAGGGAGGCGGAGCAGCCTAAGGTCAGAGGCCAAGGCTGAGTGGACAGGGGTGGGAGAAAACAGCCATTGGGGTCATGACGGGGCGAGGGAGATATGGTCCCAACAGGTGTGTTTGTAGATCTGTGAGGGGGACAAGTTTAGTGCATGTTCCCCAAGCTGTCACTCGGGTGGATGGGGATCAGAGGCCCCTCAGGCCGAGGCTTCTGCTGCTGAATGCAAGGTCGGTGGCTAATAAATCATCAACGGTTCATGATCTAATTTTGGACCAGGCTGCCGACCTTGTATGTCTTACAGAGACCTGGCTGGACATGGAATCTGGGCCTATTCTGGCAGACCTTGTTCCAGCCAGATACTCTATGCAAATTCAGCCAAGGCTTTAGGGAAGGGAGGGCAGTGTAGCCATTGTTTTTAGGGAGTCGTGGACTGTGAGGAGGTGTCCAGTGCAGTTAACACCAGGGATCGAGGCCCATCATTATTATTATTATTATATTATTTTCTAGATTTCTATACCGCCCCATCCTGCCATGCAGCTCGGGGCGGTTAACAACAATAAAACAGTATAAAAACATTTAAAACAAATATAAAATATATCAATAAAACAGGGCGTGGAACAATCATAAATAAATATATAAGGTGGGGGATTAAAAATCACACACCCCCTCCCTCCCAAAGGCCTGGGCAAACAGCCAGGTCTTACAGTTACGCCGAAATGGGTGATCGATTTGGCAGGGGACAGATTAGGGCTGCTGCTGGTCTACAGTGCACCTTCCTGTCTGACAGCATCCCTCTCCACTCTAGATGAACTGGTGTTGGAGGGGGTGTTGCGCTCCCCAAGGACCTTGGTCCTGGGGGACTTCCATATTCACACCAATGCTGGTCTTGTGGAGGCGGAGTGCGAGTTGATGGTTGCCATGGCAACCATGGATCTGTCACAAATGGTCATCGGCCCAACACATGGTAGGGAGCATACTCTCGACCTGGTGCTCTGCACTGGCCTTGAGGCGGGGTATCTGTTGGTGGGGGAGGTATCAACAATGCCCTTGTCATGGATGGATCTTTACCTCCTCCAGGACAGGCTCCAGGCACATGTCTGCCCCCGGAGAGCTGCGGAGCCTATTTGATCAGTTCACCCCCAGAGATTGATGGAACCGGATCCGTTCCAGACTGCTCTGGAGGAATTGCCTTCTGATCTCCATGACTGTTCAGTTGAGGACCTTGTTCTGGCTTGGAACATCTCGCTGGTGGAGGCCATCAACTGGATGGCTCTGAGGCGTCTGCTCCCCCAGCTCCGGCACTGCAGGTTACCTTAGTTCACTGAGGGGCTGCGGTGCTTGAAGCAGAAAGGGCAGCGGTTAGGGTGACAATGGTGCCATTCTTGGGCTGAAGCCGACAGGTTGAGGCATAAAGCTAGTTTATTATGAACCTATGCCGTGGCCATGAGGGCAGCAAAGAAGGAATTCTTTACTACCCTCATAGCAGCAAAAAACACTCATCCAGCGGAGCTGTTCCGGGTGGTGAAGGGACTGGTCAGTCCAGCCTCCCTCCATCTGGACGTGGAATTTTCCAGGGCCCACTGTTACATGTTTGTCAACTATTTTGTGGATAAGATCGCTCGGATTCACCACAACTTTGGTGCTGTAGTTTCTTCAGAAGGAGGAAAGTCAGAGGGTGCGGAAGCCCCATCTGGTCTGGCTTCATGGGATCTGTTTCAGGAGGTGCTGCCAGCGGGGGCTGTAGATGTTCTGGGGGCAGTTAGAGCCACCTGTTGCAAACTGGATCTGTGCCCGTCCTGGTTGGTCAAGACCTGCTGGGAGACATTAGGGCTGTTGCTGGTGGGGGTGATCAACACCTCCCTTCGGGAGGACAGAGTGAGGAGGTGGTTGTCCGGCCTCTGCTCAAGAAACCATTGCTTGACGTTGATTCGCTCATCAGTTATTGGCCAGTCTCTAACCTTCCCTTTTTAGGTGTGGTGGCTCAGCAGCTCCAGGAACATCTAGATGGCCTCAGCTTTCTAGATTCCTCGCAGTGGGGTTACCCTTGGTGACGGTCTGGAGGCTGCACCTGGTGCAGAATGCAGTGGTCCAGCTCCTTACAGGGTCAGTTCACCAGGAGCACATTACACCAGTGCTCCGTTCTCTGCACTGGCTGCCTATCTTCTTCTAGGCCCGATTCAAGATGTTGATTCTCACTTCAAAGCCTTACACTGCCTCAGCCCAACCTATCTGCAGGGTCACCTCTATGGAGAAACCCTCCTGGCTAGATCGCCCCTTAGGTTCCTCCCTGACCCAAGGCAAGGGACTCTGTCAGACCATATAAGGATGTGTGCTCACCTCAGCCCATCTGACTGACCACACCTTACATACCTTACCAAAGAAGGAACACTAGTCCAGGTAGCCTAACTGATTGGCCACCTTGAACAGGGTCACCTGTGGCTGGGAGCCAATCGCTGAGATGCTAGTATTGCCCTTTAAAAGAAGGCTAGTAAATTTCCACAGACAGAGACCTCATGGCCAGTTTGTAGCTGTGCTGGTCTTACTTGCAACACCCAGCTTTCTCCATCCAGCTGGGAAAGAACCAAACCCTTCAGAGCTAAGACATCTGCGCTTACCCTGCAGAGAAAGACACGGTGAGTAAGTGCTTCTATGCAGAGAAGCAGGATTAGGGACCGTTTAGGTTTCGACGCGCTCTAAACGGGTTACCGTACCTGCTTGTAGTTCCTGTATTTGCTCACGAGTTAAATGCCTTTTCCCTACCTTTTTGTATTTTTGTAATTCGGTTAACTTAGCTAGTAAAAACTATAAATCTTGTTTTCTCTAATCAAGTGTGCCTGGTGTGTGTGTGCTGTGACCCAAAACGCTTCCCAAGTTCGGCTTACACTGGGAAAGCAATCTCTAATAAGGAGCAGGGTTTGGGCTTCCAGAGCAGCCCTTAACCCTGGAAGCTTGTTGTTCTGGTGGTGGCAGCAAAACCCCAGTGTTATGGTGATGGGCACGCAGTCAGGGAGGGGGCTAGGAGTAGAGTATACCTCCCTACTGGACCCATTTCACCACAGCCTCACTCCCCAAGTCCTGGTTTGGCCCCTGCGGTCTCCGCTGGGGGCGCCTTCTTGGGAGTTCCCCCAAGTAAATCGGGGGGCCACTATGAAGAGGGCATTCTCCTCGGCTGTGGAACTCCCTCCCAGAGGAAGCTTGCTTGGCCCCAGATCTGCTGACTTTTCGTCGGGCTTGTAAAACCTGGCTGTTCCGCCAGGCATTGGGTGGAGGGGATGGGTGAGGGAGGGAGGGATGGGATGAAGGGGAGGGGGGGAGATGGGATGATGGAGCAATTTTATATTATGTTAAATTTTAATTTAATTATTATTGTTATTTTGTTTTTATTTGTTGTAAGCTGCCCCAAGCCACCTGTGGTTGGAGAGGGTCGGGTATAAGAATTTAAAATAAATAAATAATAAAGAAATAAAATAAAACTTCAGTTGGCTCGCCCTCATCCAGTCCCCCACAGCCACCATGTAAGCACCAAGACAGTGGGGTCTGGGTCAGATAAAAAAGAGAGAGAGAGAGTTGAGTGTCATCAGCACATTGATGACAATGAACTCCAGAGCTCCTCACGAACTTGCCCAGTGGCTGCATATACACATTGAACAGGAGAGGGGACAGAATGGAACCCTGCGGGACTCCACACGAGAGATCCTGGGGAGATGAAAAATGGTCCCCAAGCACCACTTGCTGAGTACTTCCAGCCAGGAATGAACGGAACCATGCGAGACCAGTCCTGCCCACCCCAGCACAGTCCCGCAGGTGAGTTGCCAACATCTCATGGTGAACGGTATCAAAAGCAGTATGGTGGGGCAGAACAAACGTTGGCCAGCAAGGGCAACCCTTAGCCCGGGCTGTATCCTCGGAGATTTTCCAAGGAGGAAGCCCAGGCTAGCCTCTTACCCACACTGGGGCAGTCCCGGACTAACACATGGTGGTGCCTAAACAGATGTCAAAGCAGACCGCAATCATGTTTGTTTTTACCCTTTGTTTAGATTTATTTTTCAGGGAAACGGTTTGTCTGCTATCAGAACATTTAGTAATGCAGTTTTACTGGAGCTGTGCATAAGTTAGCGCAGCTGTTATGGCTGCTCTAGCTTTTGTCAGGTACTGATCTGCTAGACAGTTTTCAAAGCCTCCGGAGACCCATTTAGGAGGACATAACCGCCTTCTTACCTCTTCCGCTCACATGCATTACATTGAGTTGAGCTTGGTTGCAGTTGGAAATCAGGGTTATTTTGCTTTAGAATGCACTTTAGTAAAAGAAAAAAAGCACAAACCTCTTTTGTAATAGAACTCAGAAGTGCACAATTAACTTATCACAAGTATTGACTTAGCTTAGTGGGTATATAATGCAATTCTGCACTGGGCTTTGACGATGCAGTCTCAGAAAAGTAAACACCGCATCTCAGTTTAACAATACCCCCAAGAAGCTGGAATGTGAAGAATCCCCGCATCTCACCATTTCTTCCACTCCTTCCTCTTACTGGTCTGATGCTGCTTAACAGAACCCAAATTTGCACATTTTTATTTTCAGCATGCTCCACGATCCATCTCTTTAGATTTTTCCCCCCACACAATTGTTTCTACTGAACACAAGCTTGGGGCTTTTATCCTCACTGGCATTTCTATGGGCTTTGGATCAAGCACTTAATACATTTTGTGTGGCAACTTAAAAAAACAGGGTAAGATGAAGTTCTGGTAAGTTAAGCAGTTTGAGGTGGCCCAGTGAATTCAGCTTAAGCAGACTCCATTGTATGCTTTACTGAGAGCAGTTTTACTGATATTTCAACTTGACAAATCTATTGGGCACATTCCCGCATCTCTGCTCTCTTCCCCTGAGCTCAGTCTTTCAGTGCTTGGAGGTAGAACTGAAAAGGGGCCAAGTTAAGACTAGCTGTGGGCCACATCTGGCCCCTGGCATGAGCTTTCCCTCCTCTGGTTTTTACCCTGCTTTATCCTAACCCCACACCAATTCCTTACGCACCATGCTGCTCCTTCACATCCACTATGAATCCCCAATGCAGTTACAGCAATTTCATGTCCTTGCATCTGCTCCAGCAATATATCAATTCCATGGTCCCACATCTGTCCTTGCCCCACATGCTGCTCTGCTCCTCTTGCAGGGGGTTCTCTCACGAACAGTATATTTGGGACAAAGAGGAGCTAGCTCGCTCTTGTACAATTCTCTTTTCTCCCTTATCCGGGCCACTAGTAGCTATGGCAGTATACCCTAGCCTGAATTTACTTTAACATTTGATTATTGATTTCCCCGCATTATATTTCAATGTTTGTAATGACTTTTCCCCTAACAGCTCCCTCTCAAGCAATTGCTTTCATATTCTGTTATAGAAATTATAAGCACACACGCACATAGCATTTTCTCTTCCAATAGTACTCTTCCCCCATTCTATTTTAGCCCCAGAATAAAGGACCCTGATAGCAGCAGCCACAGCCACTTTGGTAACTGCCCTCTGCTCAGGGGAAGCTCCTCCCTATGAATCTCAACTCAAATGAATGTGTATGTAGTTCAAAGTGACTGAAAACGGAAAAGGCTTCTATCTATAATTTCTTTCTCATTTAAAACTATACTTAATTCCAGGTGAAATAAATCTACCGTAGTTCCTTCAACCTTTCCACTTTGTTTTAATTCCTTAAAAAATAAATTCAGGCAGATGTGTTTGGACATGCATTTCCTTTTCTTTCTGCGATCCATTGCAGATTTGAATGGACTGAATCACTGATCGACTGTAACAAATGTGCTCAGATTTCAGCACACAGAGAATTAAGTGTTCCAAGGGTAAGGAGATGGAGGAGGCAGATGAGTCATCCGAAAATAATCCATCATCAGAGGAGTCACAAAACAGCCACTGCCTAGCGGCACTAGTCAGACAATACTCAAAATGGATAGTGAATACAGTACAGAAGTAGAATAAACTCTCTCCAACTCATGCACCTGCAGCACAAGAGGTCTCCCTAAAGCCAAAAGAGTGGGTGAATACTCTAGGATGTAAACCTCCCCCCAAATAAAACAATCTATTGGAGCCCTTGGCACTTGTGACCTAGGCCTACAGTTAAACAAAGCAGGCCATAAATGAAAGGCTCTAACGTACCCCCTGCACCTTTAAGTAGTCACTGCTGGCTGCAAATGAAGTCCCACCCACTGAAGCTTTTCCTTGCTGTTCCTCCTTTCAATGTAGACTGCCCTCGTGGTACCCCTCGCCCACAACACTATGACGTTGCTGGGGCAACCCCCGCCCAGCAACAGGGCTGCAGCAGCTGTTTGCTGAGCAGACGAACGGTAGCCATGCCTCCAGCCAGTGTCCCAGGACTGGGCTGCCTGCTCTGCTGGCAGTGCTCCGGGATGTTCACAGCACTGCCCTGGAGCAGGGACAGCCTGCCCCGCCTCTGCTCCACCTGTCCATCTGGCAGGCCGCCTTTAAATGGTCAGTCTGCCTGGGGGTGAGAGGGGGAAGCTATCTGTGTGCCGACACCCAAAGTTGATATATGGAGGGAAACGTCCCTCCCAGTACAGGAAAATAGTGTGACAAGAGAAAAAAAAAGAGGGGGGGGGGGGGGAGAATCCCATGAATTGCCAGGAAATCTTGGGAGGTTAGCACAGAGATCTCAAGCATCTTCAACTTTGGCCCTTTTTACACAGGCGGCACCCACGCATGAACACCCAGAAATCTGGGTGCCACCCATGTAAGTCCTGTGGCAGATGGGTGTGTGTGTGTGCGTGCGCACTCCCATGTACACACATGCACACCCACCTCCACCCATGGAGCAGCCAGCAAAACCAGCAGTTGCTCCGTGAGTGGAGAATTGGTGTAGATGGATGTGCGTCCATCTACACCTTCCCCCCACCCCAATGCATGGACTGCAGCGCACACCGACACACACACACACACACACCATGCTCTGTTAAAAGGACCATTAAGAGACACCTCAGAATTTCAGAAGCACACAGGTGCTTCCCCTCACAGCCACAGAAAGTGTAGACTTGCACAATAAGATGAGCCTTCCCATAAGGTGATCCAGCCAGTAGAAGCAACATGGAAAAGTTCTCTCTCTGCTGCTTCGTCCACCACTGACCCTATTCACACAGACACTCTAACACTGATAAAATGGGTGTTGTATAATAAAAGTTAACACTGAGTAGCCCACACTGTGTCTTGGAGACTCACATCCTCACAGCTCCTTGTCCCCTCCCCTATAAGACAGATGACTCTTTGCCATGATGGAACTTGGGCCACTCTACCTGCTGGTGCTCCTTGAGTCTGTTTGTTTTCCAGAACAACTTTCCCTCAGTCTGGAACAGATAACTACGCAATTGCCACTTATTCTGAAGCAACCTTTACACGTGAACTATTGTTCCAGGTTTATTGGCTACAACTTGCTCTAGATCAGAACATCTATACGGTCACTAGAACGCAGTAGCTGCACTATTTCAGAAGCAAGATGATCCTATCACACCTCTTTCCCGTTTGACATTTATTTCTAATGACGAAATCATGGTTGTTTTTGTCCAAATACTGCAAATATATAGACAAAAAAATTGATCCAAAAAGGGAGATTTTGGGCCTTTAGCAGTGAAATATTAAATCAAAATTCAACCTCTGACAACACTGAATGTGAATCAGGATGGTCTCTTAACAAGTGCTTCCATGCAGGTCCTGCTGCATCCAAGAAGTCTTGTTATGGATTTGAGAGAACAAGGGAACCCTTGCAAAGGGCTTGATCCTGCAGGGTGCTAAAACACTGTAAATTGATCTAGCAAAGTACTGAAGCCTATGCCCAACGTAACACTTTAGTAGTCCATTGATCTTCATGAGGATTACTTGTGTGCTTGAAGTTAACTCCATTGCTTAAGTAGTACCTCACAAGCATGGAGCAGTGTGGTCAGCATCTCTCAGGACAGACACCCAAAATGACTCCTTCTGGAGGTACTCTGTCAATTTTGATGAAAGAGAGTCTTGCTAGGGTTTAAGAAATAGGGTTTATTTGGAGCCAAAGCCTATTCTGTCAAATGAGTCCCAGAAAAGGATTCTCTTAAAGATCTAATCAGATCCACACAAGCAGAACTGATCAGCCAGCTCTCAGGCCGTTTTTAGACGTGTGCTGCGGCGCCCGTGCTTGTTTACCAAAAGACCCGGCAGCCCGATTTACATGTGCCGCCACCGCCGAATACGCGCATGCGTGGGCACTGCGCATCCATTTCCGGCCGCGAACTGACCGGGTCGGCGATCGAGGCCGGTCAGACGCAGCTGGAAATGGATGTGCATCGCCCGCGCATGCGCGTATTCGGCCGCAGCGCCACGTGTAAATTGGGCTGTTAGGTCTTTTGGTAAACAAGCGCGGGCACCGCCGCGCACGTCTAAAAACGGCCACAGACACAGAACGGTCTCAAACTGCTTCTCTGCTTAAATGGTTCAGGGACCCGTGTTTACTGCATTTTCTCTATTGGCAGCAATGGGGGGAAACGCAGTGAACGTGGGTCCCTATTCATAACTCTTAAAAGTACAGTGCATATTCCTAGCACCTGCCTATACTAGCCCTCAGAGGCTGATGGAACCGCAGCAGTTCCAGGAGGCTTTGAGGGAGTTAACCTTAGACCCGGACGGCTGCTCTGTAGATGAGCTTGTCCAGCACTGGAACATCTTGTTGGGGGAGATCATCGACGACAGGGTGGCTCCAAGACGTCTTCTCCCTCCGTCTCATCACCGCAGGGCCCCTTGGTTTACTGAGGGGCTGCGGTGTATGAAACAGGTAGGTAGGAGACTAGAGCGATGCTGGCGTCGGACTCGCTCTGAATCTGACC
>QEPC01003278.1:4344324-4356981 GCA_003113815.1 Sphenodon punctatus
ACATACAAGAAAACTCCAAAGAGCCAATCACTTCAGGGAAGTGCTATTGCACACTGGGAATTTTCACTTACTTCATTTTTTTATTTTTTTAAAATTAAGTGTGGGTGTACATGTGTAAAGTGTTATTTACTGGAAATTCAATATAAATATTATCCTGTCATCCTGTTAATAGTAGCACTGATAGACATTTACAGTTTTCTCTGAAATGTGTGTGAAATCTTTAGGCACATCAGCTCAAAAGAAAGCTATCATTAGCAGCATGATCCTCAACATTTATTCTCACAACATTTTTTTTTTAAAGTGGGTAGTTGTGTGGATCCCCATGTTCAAAGTGTTGTGAAAAAATCCACTTTCTGTGCTCCTGTTTGTGATCACTTGTTCTCTGCTACTTTAATGCAAAGGGTTTGCTAGCAGGGATGGAATTCTAGCAAGCAGCGTTATTGTGCAGTTTGATGAACTTAAAGCAACCTTCAGTCCCCAATACATAATTTACTAATAATTACTTTCTACCTCCAAGTGACCACAAAGTTGTGGCTAGAGTCCTGGAGCAGGGACTCCATTCTTCAATCTGGGCTCCACACCAATGATGCAAGACCTTGCAGGCAATGCAAGATCTATTTATTTGGCCAGGCGTTTGGCAGGAGGGGGTAGGGTTTGGGGTGCTGTGTTTCAATGGGGAATTCTTATATTTTTATACTGTTTGGGTTTTTCATTTGTTTTTTGTATGCTTTGCTTTATCATCTGCCCTGAGCCTTAAAAAGGAAGGAGGTCTATAAACTGAAATCTCTTGTATTGGGCAAAAGTGTGTGCTAGGCCAGAATCCTGTTTGACCTCTCTGTGTCTCCAAGATGAGCTGAACCAGTCGAGCGTACCTACTTATCCATGGATTAGAGGGATAATCCATGCATTGAACAATGTAGGCCTCTCTTCTGAGTTTCTGTTGGGTAAACCTTTAGGGCAGCAGAAATCGATTATAAAGACTGCCGTCAGGGATGTGGCAAAGCAAGTGGACATCTCTAAGATAGTAGAGTGGAAGGTAGAACCATATTTCCAGCAGGTAAAAACAATCCGTACTTTCGAGAAATATATGGACCTTATTATTAATAGGGATGTGCGTAGGGTTTACACTCTCCTGCGTATGCAGTTATTCGAATCTGCAGTGACATTGGGACAGTATCATCAAAAGTCATATGCACAGCGGCTACATCGCTGCAACCAGTCGGAAGTCGAGGATAGCTACCATATTTTATTTAACTGCAAATACTACAAGGAACTAAGGGAGATATGGCTAACCCCCCTCTGGAAAGAAGAGGATTTGTATCTACCCAATGGAATAAGACTTGGGAAGCTGTTAGCAACTCAAGATGAGGAGGTAATTCAGGCTGTGGCAATTTATGCTCACTTGGTAGCTAGGAGGATGGAATGTAATCAGATAGATTAGGTATGTGGTGAGGCAGTTGGCTTGGTGGGCGTCGCCCTTTTTGTGTGTATTCTCCACTCCGCAATTTGCTGTTAGAATGTCGTGTACAGCAGTGTTGACTGCACTGTTATTATTATTATTACTTTACTATTATTTTATTGAAATTAGTTCAATGTATTAATTATAAGTTATACAGATGCGTTTTATTTGTTTATTTGTCTTATCTTTTGGCAAAACGGCGAAAGCCAGTCCAAACAAAACTTTTCTTCTTTTCTCTTCTACAAGTTGTATATTTTTGGTTTTAACTTGCTGTTTTATTATTGGAAACTTTATTATGTTTTCTTGTATTCATTTACTTTTGGGCCATGGTGAAAGCGAGTGCCGTCAATACATATCATCAACTGAAATTAATACATAAATAAAAATGCTACTACTTTTTTGTGAATTTGCAATGCACTGCAAGTCTGGGGGGAAGCCCCACTTCCTAGATACTGCACCAAGAATAGTACAAGGGGATTACTCCGTATCCTTAGCAATGTCAGAAATGCCAGAGAAATAAAGGGAAATCAGCAGCTGTGTGAATGCATTGCTACTGGACAAGATAAAACACAGATTAGGGGATAAGTGGCAAGTTTGCAAGGGTGAAGAGTATTGTGTGAATGAGTTCTCAATCTGCAAAGCACCAGCTTTTATCACTAGTAATAGGTCACGTTCAGTTCAGTGGGCCTCACAACAGTGAGGAGGGCTAACGCTAGCTGTAAGCAGTGTGGGGATCGTACTGCAATGTATTTGTGTTACATTCATAACATAGGTTGAATAAATATATCNTCTCTCTCTCTCTCTCTCTCTCTCTCTGCTTGCACATGTTACCTGGGGGGGGGGGGGAGGAGGAGGGAGTGAGGAACTTCCGTGAGGGCAATCGTGGCTCTATTTGTACGGGAATTAGTGCACATAGGCATGCACTATTCTACTTTTCTACCACAAGAACACTTGTGCATGATCAGGTCCCCCAATGTAGCTCTTAAAATCACAGATGTTTTCATTTGTTTTCGCAGGAGAAAAATGGAATAGCACATTCCTATGTGCGCTAATTCCCATGAGAACAGAGCCATGATTGCCTTCATGGAAGTTCCGTCCTCCACCCCACCCCCTCGGGTAATATGTGTAAGCGCCCTTAGTTTTGGGGGCAGTATTAAGAAATTTAGCACTGCTCCAAAATTCAAGTGTGGCCAGAATGGATTTTGTGTTTCTAGTTTTTGAAAATCCATTGTATAGTTTTGAAGTTCTGATGTTCTGAATTGCCCATTTTGTCAAACGGGGAGAATGAGAAAAGAGGATTCGCTGTATGTTTCATGTCTGACTAACTCTCTACTGAACACGAGGAGATAAGCAGCTTTTATGAGTGCTACTGTTGTACAGACCCGAGTGACATTTATTGCAGGCAATTGTACAGCATTTTATTACAGGCATTGCACTCTATTGTACTGATGCCAGGGCGTTTATTGCATCCAATTCTTGTATGAACACCAAGCAAACTCCCCAGCAGGTGTACTGGCAAGGCACAGAGAAAGCGGAGTGGAAACAACAGGAATACCAATTGGAAGTAATGGGGCTTTGGGAATGCTGATAGCCCTTAAAGGGCAGTAAACCAATACAATGGAAGATGATTAACTGAAACAAAGAGAGTGGGGGAGGATTTGAAATGTCAAAGAAGTTGGGAGGCGGTGGCTACAAAAGGCCAGGAAGAGGGGAAAAGTGAGGAACTCACGTAAGAGGAAATGGAAAGACAGGGAGGGAAGCTAGGTGGAATGAAAGGCAGGAGGCCCTTCAGAGTATGTAAAATTATGTGGGGGATGAGGCTGGGTTGAATGATGGATATCTTTCAAGGGAGCAGCTGGATGGAATGATGGAATGTCTGGATCGAATAATGGGTAGGAGGATACCAGGAGTGAAGGGGCTGGGTGGAACAACAGGTAGGAGGTCTTAAGGAGTGGCTGAAATGATGGGGAGATGGATGGAATGAGGGACAGAAGGACACCAGAAGCAGCTGGAATGATGAGAGACTGGGTGGAATGATGGGTAGGACATCTCCAGGAGTGGCTAGAATGAGGTTAGATGGAATGACTGGACAAGGACACTTGGAGCAGCTGGAATGATGTGGGACTGGGTGGAATGACAGATATGAGGACCCAGCTCCCCTCACTCTCTTTCCATTTCCTCTCTGTGGCTTCCTCACTTTTTCCCCCACCCCTGGTGAAGGAATTGTCCAAAGAAAGACAGTATGGAGTTAGGTGCACTGAGGAATGTTACATGCATTGGGCAGAATTCCTTTTAGGCATGTAACTGACAGAGATCAGGGCTGCAAGGGAAAGGCTCTGATACGGCGGGAGCTGCGCCTGCAACGCAATGTCCCCATATTCCAGTTCAGTAGAGGAGGCTGCTCCCAAGAGGAAAAAAACTCCACTTGTGAAAGTGACAGAGCTGGGGCTGAAAGGGAAACTTGCTGTCCAGCTGATCCGGTTGCCAAGGAAACTCCCAGCAGGTGAGGAGCATAAGGCTCCTGCCCCCAGTTTTGAACCAAACCCTTGGTGACAAAGCTTGGGGCTGCAAGGGAAACTCTCCATAAGGAAGGCTCTTTGAAGCAATGTACCTCTCCACCACTGCACCCTCTCTCTGGTCTGGAAAACCCGTCAAAGCTGGGGCTAAAAGGGAAACTCACTGGGAGAAGGGATGGAGTCATGACAGAGGCTGTGGGTGTCAAACATGATGGCAGGCTGTTCTGGTCCGCTCAGGCCCGGAACTGGCCTGCACGTGTGGGGCAGCTGCTGCCAGATGTTGGCCCAGGATTGCCCTGGGCTATGTCGGTGGCTAGCCCGGGCTGTGACTCCAAAGACCTCCACTCCGGTCACAGGCCAAGCTTTGCCCAATTGGGGCAAAGCGGGTCAGAGCATGTTAACAATGTCTGTTCCCGCTAGCCGGAATCAGGTTCGCTATGGCCGGCCACCATGGCTGCCTGTCACGACAGGGAGCTGGGCACAGTGCAGGGGTGGGGCCAGGCGGCTGCACGTTTGTGCATCTTCACACACACACCTGGCCATGTGAACATTAGTTCCTCAGCCCTACCTGGTGCAGGCCATTTTGGCAGCGGTTCCCCGACGGCAGCATTCCACCATCATGGCTTGCTGCTTGGCTGCCAATCAAACCAGAACATCAGGAGGCTTCAGGGAGCAAAGGAGAAGTGTAGGGGTGCCTGAAATAGGCGGTGCCCACAATTATTTCTCAGGAGTGGCCCCTTGCTTACCTTTAGCCTTACGGGAAAAGCAGATATTCTGAGATGAGAGTTTGCTAAATTGTACAATGGTACACTAAAAATGTGTGTGGCAAGAAAGGGCATTCCAAAACTAACAGCTCTACCAAGCCCAAGGAATGATTTTTGTGAGTACTGTGCAGGAGGAGCCAGTGTGGTGTAGTGGATAAGGTACTGGACTTGGACCTGGGAAGCCAACGTTCAAATGCCACACTCGCCATGAACTCACTGTGTGGCCTTCAGCAAGTCACAACCTCACAGCAGCAGCAGTCCTACAGAGAAGCAGCAGCAGTACCTCAGAGCCTCAGTTCCCCATCTGTAAAATGGAAGTATGTGTGTATATCTTTCTCCATGTTTCCCTCATCCTTGTCTACCTTAGATTGTAAGCCCACTTGGCAAGAATCTGTCTCTAAAAATCTGTGACTGTAAAGCACTGTCTGTGCCTAGAAATAGAAGTAGTAGTAGTCAAAGAGTAGTATGGAATGAAGCAGAGTTAGTAAAGAATCAGAGGAATTGACTGTAAGCAGCAGGATTACTATCAGCTTTCCCACAACCACAGTACATTGCATGACATAAGAGGGCAAATATTCCCCTGTGCAAGCTGCCATGTGAGAAAGAAACTATAAATGAAGGAGAAATTGTGGCCACAGTAGAGACAGATCAAGCACATAATATTGGGGTGGGGAGGAGCTTGCTGTGCCCAGCTTCAGCATTGCCCCCAACCTGAAGAGGATTGGAGCTGAAAGACCAAGGCAAATTGTGGGTGCATGGAGCCTAAGTTGGAAGCGAGCACAATATGTGAGACTGTACGTCTACTAGAGATGTGAACCAGGGCCCATGTCATTTTTAATTTTTGTTTTTTAAGAGTGTCGTTTTCGTTTCCATAAATATCAAATTTTTGTTTCAGTTTTTGCTTTTATTTTAGTTTTCCATTGGTTTCAATGGAAAACACATTTTAGGCTGTACCATTTTTGTTTTTCATTGTATTTTGCTGAAACATGGAGGGATTGTACATCTAATAGAAGGCATTATGTGTACCAAATTCCAAAATGATTGGATAAAGGAATCCAATTTTAGAAGCAGCTGAATTATATTATTTTGCAAAAATATTCATATACATTCTTAGCTGTAACTTCTTTGCCTTACATTTAACGTAGATGGAATTTGGCAAGTTTATACCTCTTCCCATATTTACTATCTCTGCCAACTTTTGGAAGGATTGGATAAAGGGTCCTGGTAGCATAAGCAATTAACTTATAAATGTATGTCTGACTAACATTTTTGTAGTCCAACCAGTGTACATTAAATTTGGCAGGGCTGTATATCACACTTTCATGATCATCACTGCCAAATATCAGAAAGATGTGATAAAGGGTCCCAATTTTATAAGCCTGCACACCATATGCAGAGAAGGACCCTATGCCAGGGATTCTCTTACATATCACTGTGGTATAAGATCAGTTTGTGATGCCAAATGGCCAGCAGAAATGTCAACCAAATATCCTCATTCTGTGCTGTGACCATCCCAACATCTCTCCCCCGCTTCCCTCACTGGGAAGTCAGAAGCATCTGTTTAGGAAAGAGCCAATAGAGATTCTCTGATGTCCTCTGTCATAGTGCTGCAGGATGTGATTGTGATGATAATTGGCCAGCCTGCATGTGTAAACTATGTCTCCTGATTGCTGGAATATTATCCCCAAAGTCCCAGTTATGTCCCTTCTATGCCCGCCTGAGGGCCACCCCCTATGCCCACCTCGAAGCCACTACCGATTGGTCCTGTAAAGCTGGAAGCATGCAGTAATTGGCTAGTGAATGTGTCTGTAAGTCTTTTGGGTTGCTCCACATCCTCCCTCCTACAGCCTCCCTCCCCCTGCCATGCCAGGTGCCTGCCTTTGACTGACACTGCATGTGCTGCTATTTATCTGAATAATGGTCTTCAAGGGGACAGCTTCAATTGCTTATAAAATTGGGTCCCTTTATCAAATTGTCCTGTAGTTTTGTAGAGATAACAGGGAAGGTATGTGATACATTCCTGCCAAATGCCTTGTAAGCAGGATTGAGTATAAAAATGTAACAGCTGGAAATGTATGTTCATAGGTATACCACCTTATACCATCAGGATCTTTATCCAATCTTTCTGAAAATTAGCAGGCGTGTTAAGCTTGTGGAGGGACAGAATATTCACTGGATTCATACAAATTGAATGGAAGATAAAGACGTTGTAGCCATGAATGTGTATGGAGCTTTTTTAAAAATCACATTACTGGTTTTACTCCAGTTTGCTCATTTATCAGTGAGACTAAGGCTGCTTTTAGATGAGCAGGTTGAAGCTGCGAGACCCGCTTGCATGAGTTTTCAAAATCCCGCAAGGCGGGATTAGGTGTGACAGATGATGCGATCATGCGCATTGAAGGCAGTCACACATTTTTTACCAACCGCGAATTAAATACCTCGGTGTGTGAGGTATTAATTTGCGGTCGGTAAAAAATGTGTGACCACCTTTAACACACATGATCGCATCCTCTGTCACATCTAATCCCACCTCATGGGATTTTGAAACATCGCACGAGAGGGTCGTGCGACTGCGACCTGCTTTTCTAAAAGTGGCCTAAGGCAGACAGCCAGAGAGAATTCAATACAGACTCCATTCCTAATAAAAAGTCTACAGAGCTGTGTATTATTAAGGGACTTAAAAATGAACACTTACCCAGGCCCTCTATCAGCACTCCAAACCAAGGTTACTACCATGTTCAGTCGGCACAGGGAAGCCCCAGAGAAAGAGCACGAGAAGTACAGCCACTCAGAAGAGGAATCAAAATCAGTTCTTTTAAACCTCCTGACCAAATGGAATAGGTTCAAGCCAAGTACTAGAATTATTTTCATGTATGGCATTTGTACACATTTTCTGTAAAACATTTTATTCACAAACATGTGCCCTGATTTTTTTGCTGTCACACTGTGTGAGTTTTAAAAAATCACTTCTCAATGGACATAGAAATTTTGCAGCATATAGTGGGAATTTATTTAATTGCAAATAAGCATACACGTCCTACTTTCCTGTTCATCAAAATTCAGCTGCAATGTCTAACAATTGCTTCTGAATTCATGGTGTGTACACTGTACACACATACTAACAACAGCCTTAGTACATGTTTTGTTAAACATTTCGATAGTATAAGTTAGGAGTACTGAAATCTTAAGTATGGAATTAAGATCATCTAAGAATGCTGGTACATAGTTTCAAAGCTACCTTCAGACTATCCTATTTTAAATATTTCATAAATATATGAACACATTTTTATAGCAAGACTAATGTTTGTTTAATGTATATGTAATTAACACTAGGTATGCAAAGGTATTATGTTGCAGATTAGCCTGCCATGAATGAGAGACATTCTAATTTAAAAGACAAACAAGCCAAAACTACAGTTCATATTTATATGCAGAATGATATATCTTTGCTTAAAGTTCCAAGACTCCTTCACAGGCCCTCGTATTCCCTATTATTGCTTCTGCTAGCTGTTGAACCAGTTACTCCTGCAGTTGCAGTGTTATGTACTCATTGCCATTTCCCTTCTGCCTCCCATCTCTGTCCCAATTTCAATTGCATTTGATTTAAGGGTTCCATCCTTGAAGGTGCTAACCAATTTGACTTGATTTAGCTAAGCACTCAAACACATTCTTAACTTTAAATGTGTGAGGGAAGTTATCAAAATCAATGAGATTCAAGTCACCCCGTAAGAAGGACCCAGGATTCCAACCAAAGGCAGAATTCCCACTGTTGGAAAAATCTTCCTAGTTTCAAATAAACAGAATTGATAAATGAATTAAATAGGAAAATTAATACTAATCAACACAATTCCTTGTCATTTAATTTGATGTTAATTCAATTTTTTATGAGGCTCTCTGTGCCATTTTGTGGGGTTATTTTGACAGTGTATATATACTTCAAATACAACTTTAAAACCAAAAAGCTTTACAGCATTACCTTATCCTTTTATCTTCAACTTTTTTCAAATATTCATCTCTCTTCAATACTCCCAGTATTGTTTCCCTTTCATGTTCCAAAAGAAATGACAAATTGATGATCTCCAAATTTTTGGACATGATTCTTCAACAGTGGTGTTTTCTAATGGTTGAGTTATCCAGTGAATAAAGCGTTTGTGGCAGATCTAAAAGGCACATCACAAAGGTAACAAGAGTTACCAAGACAACAGATACTCGCACAGGAAGCTGTTCATTAACTTAGCCAGATGCCAGAGCATGGCCTTGCGTTCCAGCTACATGAAAAAACGAAGGTTTCAACCGTGTTCTCTTCAAGGAATTCCATCATTTTCTGGTCGTAGAATGTCGGTTGCATCTTTGCTGGCATTCCTTGACATGCTGCAAACCTTCAATGCACGTACACAGATAAAGCTTCATCAGTTAATCTTTCAACATAGCTGCAGCACAAATCCAATCAAAAGCTAGCTATTTTGATTCGCACCATCTGAAAGTTAAACAAAAATAATCATAATATGAATAGAATCTCATTCAAGTTAAATCAGATAGTGGTTTGTGAGATGCCAAAGAGTGATGAACACTAGGGCTGAAAGGAGATCTTGCATTTGCAAGATATATCATCGAAAACCCAGTTCTCAATTCGTCCCGTTTCACTAAGTACTCACTGTTTTACCGAGTTCTTGGCGGGAAAATAAGGTTTTTTTTAAAAATTGCACATGCATGTAAAGGCCACTGGGTCATTTTGCGAATTCACATTGCTGCCATTTTGGTTATGGGTGGTGTCCATTTCTTGCATGCACAAAACAGCCCAGCAGCCATTTTGCAGGTGTGTAGTGAATTCCCTGCCCCACTTCCCCTCTCGCCAAGAACTTGTCCTGGGACCAAGCTCATTCCGGTACCTGAAACTGCAAATTTTACTGCCAAAGAAAAAAAATGGGCTGCTCATTCAGCCTTAATGAATGCCTAATTTCTGGCAGATTGGCAGTCTTCCCCACTTGCATCTCTTTGCCACAGTTTATTGCCTCTCAAATGTGCAATAAACATTTTCTCATGCTGCTTCTCTCCTCACATAATTCCATCAGCAGTTGCTCTTCTCTGGAGATCTTTAACTTAGTATACTTACTGTAACTTAAAATTTAGCTATCTGAACTCGGATGGCTAATCACCTTGTCATACAAATAATCACATTTGATTTCAGTGGCAGTGCTTTCAGAGGATGGTATTTGTTTTTTTCTCACACTCCATCCCAAGGGTAAGAAAGTAAATCCACTCTATGCTCCCACACATAGCCCTCCTTTACAAACAGTGGACTTGAGGAGCTACAAACATTCTGAAGGTCCATATTTCAATATGAATTGCATCAGAATTTTAAATCCTTATGTGGTATGTGACAATGTTATGTAACCCAAATATTAGTGCTGCTAACCCACCAAATGCCCATCATCATTGTCTCTGAAAGTGTTTGAGCTTCTTATGGGAGTAAGACATGTTTGACAGAGGGTCATCATGTTTATTATAAACAATGGAAATATAAATGTTTGTGCTAGGAAAGACTAAAGTAATTTATTTGGAAAAATTCTTTACAGAAAAGGGGCAAAACCAACGATATATGAACAGTGCTATATAACCAATGCTTTATTACGTCAGGCGCGGGTAAAGATCCCAAGCCCAAAAGCCACCTACTAACATTTCCACATCACCAAGAGCAAAGAGACATTTTTACATTAATTATTGGCTTCCCCTGATCTCAGACATGAGACAGCATGGCTTCCTCCAACACACCGTTCCTTCACATTAAAACTCCAGCTCCCGGGAAGTACAACACATTCAGGCATGTAGTGGCTTAGGGTGCACTGCCCCTGCTCCCATGGCCCCCAGGAGGTTCCAGGAGTAGCAGCAGCAAAAATGGTGGCTTGGTGTCTCTTGCCCCTGAGGCAGCCACATGGACACGCTCCAGGTTACTTTTGGTGAGAGCCACAATACAGGTGTCCAAGAGCTGCATGTGGCTCCCGAGCCGACATTTACCTACCTCGGCTTTATATTCTCCTTATTCTCCAATTACTTTTGAAATTTGATCTTATTTCCTTCATAGTGTACATAAAAGCCAAAGGAAAATGGAAGGGAACGCTGAAGCAGTAAGAATGACTTTCATACAATGGCTACAATGGAACTACTCCAAAGTAAGTGGTTTCCCGATTCTAGCCCAAATGGACAATTCATAAAATGCATGTGCTTTACCTCACCGCCACCACCAGCAGTCAGAGATATTGGATAGGTCACATTACAGTAAAAGTGAGTGAGTGCGAATGTTGATTTCTTGTTCTCTCTTCTCAATTTCCCCTTGGACATAAATGGACAGAAATCCTGGGGAACTATTTTTCAGCATTATTTCCCCCCAACTTGACTTGGTTTGCTTTTTAGTAAAGAAAGCAAATGTCAGATGGTGGTTATTTTGTTTTTTAACAAGCTTGAAAAGATTTTATTTTTGTTCAGGGGTTTCGTTTGACATTTTATAACCTCTGCTCAGGATTTTATTAAAAAAACCTCAGTTCAGTGAAATGTAATCAGCAATACATAGCTCCACATAGGGCTTTTTTTGTGTTTTACTGCTTTTCTAATATTTCATTTGAATTTTCTTAAAAACAAACAAAACAATTACATGGAGAAGGTACTCCAGTATACCAGGGTGGGGTACTCATTCATTCATTCATTACATTTATTATATTTTTACCCCGCCCCTCCTAAAAACAGCTCAGGGCGGTTTACAGCACTAAAAACAATACATATATCTAAAAATAACGTAAAACATCTCCAACACAATCCAAGTATTAAAACAGGGCCCAGGAACTCAATAAAAACAATAAATAGGGTAGGGGAGATAAAACCTAACCCACCCACCCACCAGCTCTCCAAAGGCCTGGGCGAACAGCCAGGTTTTACAACTACACCAAAATGTCAGAAGGCTTGCGGCCAGGCGAGCTTCCTCCAGGAGGGAGTTCCAAAGGCACGGCGCAGCCACAGAGAATGCCCTCTCCATTGTGGCCCCCCGCTTAACGCGGGGGACCTCCAGGAAGGTAGCCTCGGCAGACCAAAGGATCCGCTCTGGGGTACGGAGGGTGAGGCGGTCCCTGAGGTACGAGGGGCCCAGACTGTAGAGGGCCTTATAGATCAACACCAAAACCTTGAACCTGGCTCAGCACGCTATCAGCAACCAGTGCAGTGCAGAGCACAGGTGTTATGTGCTCCCGACGACCAGTCCCCAAAAGGAGACGGGCCACCGCATTCTGCACTAGCTGCAGCCTCCAAACCAGGAACAAGGGAAGCCCCATGTAGAGCGCATTGCAGTAGTCCAGTCTCGAGGTGACGAAGGTATGGATGAGGGAGGCCAGGTCCAGGTCGGAGACGAACGGACACAGCCTCTGCACCAGATGTAATTATCGGAAGGCAGCCTTCGCGACCGCCTCCACCTGCCGCTACAGGCAGAGATCCGCATCCAGTATCACCCCCAAACTCCAGACCGGCTGAGCTATAGGAGGGCGAACCCCCCCCAATCAGAGGGGGCACTACCTCCCTCGCTCTCCCCACCATCACCACCTCCGTCTTATCAAGGTTGAGCTTCAGTCTGCTCTGCCACATCCAAAACTTTGCTGCCAGGGTCATCCACCTCGCCCGTCGCTTTGACCATGTGCAGCCCCTCTTCTCTTCGCTTCACTGGCTTCCCCTTCCTGAACGAATCCTGCACAAGCTCCTAGTCTTCACCTATAAAGCTCTTCACAACCTCGCTCCCCCCAACCTCTCTGCACTTATCGCCCTCCATACTCCAGCCCGTGCACTTCGCTCCTCCTCTGTCCCTTCTCTCACCCTTCCACGCCTTCCCTGCTCCCCTAAGCGCCTTCATCCCTTCTCACTTGCTGCCCCCCATGCCTGG
>QEPC01003278.1:4358974-4379237 GCA_003113815.1 Sphenodon punctatus
CCCCCCCCCCCCCCGGCCACATGACAGGGTGAGCAGCTGGCTGCTACACAGAGTCCTCAGAAAAAGGCTGAGGCTACATCATGTTGCAGCTTTACCCAAAATGGTGGCCAAGGGATGGTTGCCCATGTGCCTGGATCCCTTGTGCCCTGCCATGTGGTGAGCTGCTCGGTGGGGCTTCAGCCGAGGGTGGGATTTTGGTTGGGCCTGGTGAGGGAGTGCTGGGCGCCTGCTCATGTGGTAGGAGATCTGACAGTGGGGGACGAGGGAGTGGAGATGAACAGTGTGGCAGCTGCACTTGCCCAACACAGGGCCGCTCAGGGATCGGGCCCTCTGCAGCTTGTATGGCTGCACCCTTACTGTAATGTCATTCTATGGTTGGCCAGAATGGTCTGCATGATCAAACATTCCCGCTGTTCCATTTTTATGTTGGCGTCTTATGGACTTTGCCCACCAAGGAAGTCTATTGGACTTTCAGTAATAATTGCATAAGTAGGGATCAATCCCTTTGCTCAGGAACAGTGAAATTGACAAAGCCCAGCAAGCCCAGAGCTGGCCAGTGAAACAGACAAAGTCCAGTTGCATAGTAGTGACATGTACTGGAGGCTGATTTTGTATCCTGAGGAGTTCCCCAGATACATTCTGGGTAGCAAGTAAACCCATGTTCACTCTGTGACTTATTCCCAGGTTTGCACAAACGTAACTCATGCCTGCATGTTAGGCGGCTGGAAGTGTGATAAGCATTATGAGCAGAGACAACCAGAGAGATAAAATGGCTTGCTGTGGGGAATCCAACAAATCAGTGGCAGAGTAAAGAAGATTGTTCAGTATTGCCAAGCATGCGTTTATGTGGTGTGTTCCACTCGGAACATGGGAAGAAAAGATGAGTCTTGGGTATGTCTTTTGCCTACAGTGAAATTTATTTTAGATGTGCCATAAAAAGTATTTTAAAAACCTAATTAACAGTGGTTAATAAAACATTGTGCTACATTTACAGAAAATAGAACTTTATATCACTGTTTATGTTATTGTTGGCTTTTTGGAATAGACTCAGACATTTATACAAGAATACTCTGGCTCGGGGCTTAAAACAAAGAAAAGTATTTGCATGGTAAATTCTAGGTTTTCATGATAACTTTAGATAGTGTTTTCCTTACTGAAGTTCAAAGTCTGTAGGCAAAAAAATCCATTCAATTTGCAATGCCTCATCTTCAAGTAAAAATATTCTAGTGAACCAAGATCACAGTAAGTTAGAATAAGATGTGCAGAAAAGGAAGTTTGTTGGGTAACATCTAAGATAAGATATTTATTTATTTATTAGCAAATATAAACCACATTGAATTTTTCCTGGCAGATTTCTGTAGCAATGGAAGGGCATAAAATGTGAATATTCCCATATATTTGTGGCCAATTTATTTTATAATAAATTCCTAAAACACAAGATATTTACTATTGCACTAATACAATTAGGTGTGGGGAGCTGAGGATGACAAACAAATGCACTAGGATGTCCCAGTGGTCTGAAAACTGCAATTTTCTGGTATTACAGGTTGGTCAGGAAATATACTGTGCTCTGATTACACTATGAGGTGTTGAGCGTCTGTTTGAAAGAGATAACATTTCACAGACACTCACGTGGCACAATCAGTGACTGGGCCTCATAACTGCCCCTAATCTCAATTTCTTCTATGATCTCCTGTAAGGAATCTTTCACGGCCAGTGGGCAGAGGGAGTAAATAAAAAACCTTAGCACTGACTGATAGAATTCCATTTGTCTTCATCAGATTTATTAATTATTATTATTTTATTATTTATTTTTATCCCGGCCCCTCCTGCCTCCAGCACCTCAGAGCGGCTCACAAAGTAAAATACAATAAAGTCTAAAAATACTCAATTAAAACACAATTTAAAAAAACAGAACAACTATACCAACACTGTACCGATAATATATAAACAAATTAACCAAAACCCCTCGCTCCAACCCCCTTACCAATCCCCTCCACCAACTGCCTGGTGGAAGAGCCAGGTCTTACATTGCTGCCGGAAGGCGAGAAGATCTGGACTAAAATGGACACTCACCGGGAGCGAGTTCCAAAGCACAGGTGTGGCTGCTGAAAATGCCCTCCTTTCTGTGGCCAGCCACCGACATCATGGGAGCTCCAGAAGGGCGTCCCTTGATGACTGCAGGAGTTGCCCCGGGGCCCAGGAAGTGAGGCAATCCTGCAAATAAGTAGGGCCCAGGATGCTTAGGGCTTTATAGGTCAACACCAAGGTCTTGAATCGGGCCCAGAAGACTACAGGCAGCCAGTGCAGAGCACAGAGCACTGATGTAATATGCTCACAGCGGCCCATCCCCATGAGGAGGCAGACCACTGCATTCTGCACCAGCTGCAGCCTCTGGTCCAGCCCCATGGGCAGCCCCATGTAGAGTGCATTGTAGTAGTCCAGCCTCGAGGTGACAAATGCATGGATGATGGTGGCAAGGTCAAAGTCAGAAATATACGGGCGGAGCCTTCTCACCAGATGCAATTGGTGGAAGGTGCTCCTAGCCACAGTGGACACCTGGATATCCAGGTACAGCTGTGGATCCAGGAGCACCCCCAAGGTCCGCACCTAGGAGGCCAATGAGGGATAAACCCTGCACTTCAGTTCCTCTTCTCTCACCACTCTATGGTTCCACACCAACACCACATCAATTTTTTTCTTCCTCAGCCATGCTCACGTCAGAATTTGTGCCTAGGTTTGCTTTCACTGCTATGGACTGTGCACACAGCTTTGTGCTGTATGGAAGCATCTGCACAGGTGATCAGATGACTGCGAGCCCTCTGCACTCACACTTTTTTATTTATTTATTTAAAACATATATCCGCCCCTCCTGCCCAAAGGCAGCTCGGGGCGGCGAACAACACAAAAAATTTAACAATAAAACATTTAAAAACAAATCAACAAATTTTAAAACAAATCATAGAACTCACCCTCCCTCCTTCCCCCCCCCCCCCCCCCCCCCCCACACACACCCTGAATGATGTAATATGCAGCTCTCTATACTTTCCAACACCAGCCAACGGCCCAAAATAGCAAGCCTTGTAATAGTAACTGCTTCCGATACATTGCATTTAACACAGCTCATATTACAGTTCTTAAGGGCAAGTGTAAAACTATACTGTATTATTGCATTTGTGCAGCAGCCTTAGACACAAAAAAGGAAGCCAAATATCTGCTTACAAAAATGAATGTCCCATTACTTGACTTTAATCCTACAAATAGCTTTCTTTGGAAAACTCATTCAAGTTAATCCAACCGTGAATTGCATTTACAAAGTGAAGAATAGTAACATACTAAAATCTCTTCAGTTTCTACAACGTGCGTCAGCAGTAGAATTCTTTGGCACAAGACAGCAATGCCAAGAACGTAGTAGAATTTTATGGAAAAAATAACATTCACAGTTATATAAGGTAGGGTAACAATTTATAACAGGCATAAACCCCCATGCTTCGGGGTGTTAATTCTCAACTAGGCAGTTTATTTTGACTGCCAATTCTTAATTAAGCAGTTTATTTTTCTAATATAGAGTCTTGAACTTTTCTCTGAAGCATCTGATATTGGCTGCTTTTGGAAAAAGGAGTGTAAACCAGCTGGACCCCTTGTCTGGTCCTGTATGAAAGTGTTGTGTTCCTCTTGGACTCTCTTCACTGTCAGCTAGTATCCTGCACAAATATCCATCTGTATCCTGCACAGAAACCTCTATAGCTTTGTTTGTAGAAGCTATCGAAACTATACTGGACTTCTAGAGAACACATTCAGGAATAATTATAATACCGTATTTACCAAGTGGGTAGCTGAGCACAGCTGACACTTATTACCCAGATTAAAAAGGTGTTCATAGTTTAGTCACTTCTTCAGTAAAACCGGTCAATGATTAACTGTTACACTTCCAAATGCTTTCTCCCATTTGCATCTTAAACAAAAGTAGAAGTTTCACTTTATTTACAAGTTGGTTTCCAGAACTATAACTGAAGAGGTCTAGGACCTTAGAAAGCAGTTTTTATTGAGGCAAAAGTATCATTCAACAGTGGTTTTGCTAGAGTAGGATTTGGCACCCAGTGATGAAAATTTTACTGAAAAATACTGTTATGCTTTGATTTTATGTTTACAGGATATCTTATCCCACTATTTAAAAAGCCACTTTCAGCAAAAGTTTCCATTGCCTCCACCTCAGAAAAAACGGGGGTTTGGGGGGGGCAATGAAAAATAATCTGAAAAGTAATCTGGGTTGGGAGAACTGGCAAGCAGAATGCGATTCTGAACACAATGAAAACTACTGCACTAGCCAATGCACCATCCTGAAGGCTTTAACTTAATGAAGGAATAAATGGAGCAGTCTCTCTGTCTGCTCCGATGACAAAATCTTCAAATCACTATCCTATACAAAAAATAAATCAGGAATCTCATTCATATTCTAGAGCTGGCTGAAAAAAAAATCAGACTTCTCCTGTTTCTTGCAGGGAGGAACTTGTAAAAGTAGCCTAGACATTGAGTCCAAGTTAATTAAACCTGCCCATCTCAACTGCTGCTATCAAAATTCTCCTGTTGGATGATACCACTCTTGATTCATAGTGATTATTTATTCAGAAGTCTCTTTACACGTTACGGCTTTGATTCAGCCCCAGAGGCTAGGTTTTTCAGAGCATACAGTAACATGCCAGTTGTGGAACTTGTATGTCCGAACAAAGGCACTACACATAAGCACATCATTTACAGGAGACGTGGGATCATTACTGAATTCTGATTCTCATTCTGAAATAACCCCTAGTACCAACGCTCTAATGGACTAGGTACTTCAGTACTAAGAATCCTGATACATACATTCAATTTTTGGATGCTAGAAATATAGTAACACCTCAAACTCATTCACTGAGAAATCAGGAAGATAATATTAAGATGACATAGTCAGCTAGCTTTCAGAAAGCACATCATGTGCTTTCCAGTTCTTTTAGGGATTCTCAGTTCCCTTTCTCCTTTGCCATAATAGAAGGAAAGGGCTATCACTGCCATTTCTAGCAAAGGAGAACTTGAATGCATGTAAACCTTACCTTGTTCAGAGTGCAACAGCTGGCTCACCTCTTCCTGGTCTAACTACAATGCAGTGCTACAGGTACAGAATGATATATATGCAAACTAGAAAAACCAGCCTCACTTCTTCAAACGATCTGTTTGCAGAGTGTCCACACCCAGCAGAGTAATGTAATGTTTTTCACCAGAAGTCAGTGATCAAAGCACCAGGAAATACCTGTAGCACCAAGCAACTAAGTTTTCAAAAGGTAGGAGAAATTACTTCCTCCTTCAAAAGTCATCTTTAGCAAACACATATGTGAAGTGGTAAAGTGCCAGCCCTGGAGGAGTATTACCGATTTGTACCTAGAAGACCCTAGGATAATGCAGCACAGTTCCCCGATTAGGGTGCTTTAAGTGGGTAAGGAGTCCGGCCCACTGGCATGGGGTCAGGTGTGGAATAGGAGCCACCTAGTGAGCGACTTTTGGTAAGCTGCAGGATGAACCAAAAACAACAACTGTAGTTAATCTTTCCCTCTCAGTAATCAACTGGAGTCATTTAAATAGGACATGGGGCAAACATAACTTTGCAATTTTTGTAACTTGTTACTTTCATAATGAAAATACTATGCAATAATTTGGTTGTAGGGGTCAGTAACATTATTTCATGCAAACTCTAAGTACAGAATAGTGTAACTCAGGGTATTTTCAGACGTGACGAGATCACAGTGAACCACGGTCAATATCCACATGGGGCCAAAGCGCCCTGAAAGTCTGTTAGGCGGCTGCCAGATGTTCACCACGGTCAATTCCCACCTGGGGTCAATTTCAACCACACTTCCGGGGCTCCCCACCGGACAAGCGTTGCAAGCGTGGTCAAAGAGATCCCCGGCGGGAACCAACAGAAAGTAATGTCTGGCCTGGAATCCCCGGCGGGATTCCAGGCCGTGGTCAAATCGGGCGGGCGCTGCGGCTGCATTGGCCGCGGCACCCGCCCATCTCCCCAGAGGGCGGGGAAGCTTGGGGGCGGGGCTGAGCGGCCGCACGTTGCGCCACGCGGCCCCGCCCCCTCCCCAATTCCCCGCCAGGATCAACCGCCACGTCTGTTGGACATGCCGGAGTGATCCCGGTGGGGAATCATTTGGGTGATTCCGGGACAGGGCGAATGCCACCCTGTCTCATCTGAAATCACCCTCAGTAATGAATGGTCATATTAAAACTCAATATGTAACTCATGTCGCTGCCTTATTTACTCTCAAAATCTTATGCCAAGTGAAATCTGAGAAAGCATATGTTCACATAAGAGAATTCACTTCAGAAGGGTAAATTTTGTGGGTAATTATTGAGGCTATCAGGAAAAAGAAAACTCTATGAACTGCAAATAGGAAACCTAAAAGAACAATATAGGGCATGGTACTCTTAAATCCTTAATGGTACTACTGACCTTAAGGTTCAAGAGGATGGCAGTAAAAATAAAGGCTTGTGAAAAGAATACTGTACTGTCGGACTCTAATACAGTTAATATTACAGAAGATGGTATGCTGGAGTTTAAAGTAATAAAGCAACTTGTGTCACCCTCACTGCTCAAACAATAGCAAAAATTGGAAGCTGCTCTTCTATGCTGGGAATAATGCCAACTTTCTCACGCTGTCTTGGCAAAGCTTTCTCCATTTACCTAAACAATTACCACTAAAGTCGTGGAGTCCCTTCAAGATCGGTATAATTTCCAATGCTTTGAGTGCAAAGTACTATCTATATATTAAATACTTAATACTTCAGTAGCAGTAATGCCTGCATGTAAACCGTATCTTGTTCAAAGCATAACAGTGGAGCTAGGAACGCCTCTTCCTAGTCTAACTACAGTGCAGTACTACAGGTAAAGGATAATATATATGATATCCATCATTCTACAGTTGAAGAAAACTGAATAAGAGAGTATAAGTTACCAATCTGTAAATTAGCAAGAAAACTAGGACTAGATCTCAGCATTTTCCGATTCCCACTCTATCTTTGGTATAATGCAGCATTGTGACGAGTTCATTATTAGTCAGAGCTCCATCATGCACCCCATTTCTCCTCTCCCATTTCCAATCCAGGATTTCAGTCCAATCTAGCTGACATTACATAGAACAATAGCCAACATTACACAGAATTCACTGATCAAATTGGTATGTCTATTAGGGATGGGCACCAGGGGGGGAATTAAAGATCCAGATTCATATTATGGTTCAGATCTTTAATTCCAGATTTAATTACAGATCCATAATACGGATCCATATTTAAATCAATAAAACAATTTAAAATAGTTTTAAAAAAACAACTAAATAAAAAACCCATTGTGTATGCGTAAAACAGCCGCCAGACCATTCAGCACATGCACAGTCTTTTCCAAAATTGTGGCAGCAACATTACTATTTTGAAAAAGGGCAGCCAGCTTGTGCACATGCGAAATGGCCACTGCAAATGTGCAGACCAGCTGCCCTTTTCCAAAATGGTGGCGACACTGCCACCGCCATTTTGGAAAAGGTTGCACATGTACAGAACGGTCCAGGGGCCACTTTGCAAATGACATTTTTTTTTTAAATTAACCAAATCGCAACAGGGGTGTTGTTCTGTACTGACTGATATAGCTGTCCATTAGGGGCAGTTATAGATTTAATGAAAATCCAAATGCCCACCACTTGTCTTTAGGGCAATTTTTTTTAAATGGGGAAAAATGTGGTACTAAGTCAGTGCAGTTCTACTATTACCATATTCAATGTGATTACAAATTTAACTGGATATCGTGATGAGAATTCCTAGATGCCTTGGTAGAAAGAGATGCTGGTTACGGGACAGAAAAGGTTCTGGGTAAAACTCAAAAGTACTCACATGACTCAGGAGCCCAACTCCCATTTTCAGATGCGTCTAAGGCACTCTGAAGCCAAGAATGTGTATGAGAATTGTGTCTAAAGACTCGGTGGGAACAGACCAGGAGGGAAGGACACCACACCAACGTTGCCTACTAGCCCTGTTGCCTCATGAGTTGGTTGAGGGAAAGGAGTCCACTCTGACTAATGGTGTCTATGGGCTTGCCCGGCTGCCCTGGGGAAGAACAACATTCAGCGTGCTGCACCACGTAGTTACTGCACCTTGCAGCACCACGTAGTTACTGCACCTTGCTGCACCACGTAGTTACTGCACCTTGCAGCACCTGGGCAGACCCGCCCACTACCAGCCCCAGAACTTAAAAGGATCTGTGTGCCTACGGCGCCCTTGTACGCGTGGCCTTAGGTGCTGGCCAAAGGCTGCCGAAGGACTCTGCTGAGAATTATACCTGGATTTACCTACTAAATAGTGGGACTGCCTTTGGTTCGGCAATAGTGGTTGTGATAGATAAAGCTAGGCTCCCTACCTTTATATTGATATGAATGTTGATAGTCTACTGGTAAATGAATGTTTAATAGATTAAAATTACGTAATTTAGCACATAAGAGGCACTGTTCTGGAGGAATAATCCCAGATTGTGATGTTAAGAGTTCAGAGTGACATAAACACTAGGTGTTTTTCCATCTTCGATTATTGACGGGTATTCCAATTTAAGATATATTAGTGTGTAGGATTAAGTGAATAAGCCTCAATTTCATACTACAATATGGAACTGAAGTTGCAGGTGCTGCAAGGCACAGTAAGCCTTGCGGAAGAAATAGAGCAAGCTGAAAAAGAGCATTTAGTTCCAAGAGCCCCTTTAATGGTCTTTTCACGCCAAATGCAGAGGCAAATCTGCCGAAAGAGTACCATGTGAATAAGTCTATTTCAAGATCTGAAATACCCCCATCCTACTACTCCCAAAACAATCCTATTTTAGGGTCTGCGGATAATTTCTTAAATATCGATCAGCAGTTTAAAATCCTAAATTGGAAATTTGAAGATCTGAATGTGAGATTAGAAACTGACTTGGATACAAGATTTAAGGAGATGGAGGAGAATATATACAAAGCTAACAAGTTACTCTTCGCAATGAAAATCCTTGTAGGTGGATTATGGCTTGAATTCAATACATGGACTGAAAAATTAAATACAGTGGGTATAAGTAGCCTTACGAAAGAAGATGCAGTTTCACAAACTATTAATAGTATAGGGTCTAACAACAAAAAAAGTAAAATAAAACCCATAGAGAGATTCTCTGTACTGGGTCATGCAGAAAGTAATAATAGATGTAACAAAATAAGTTCTATTGATGTCCTACCAAAAAAGGATATTATGAGTCTTCAGATAGAAGGTACATGTGTGATCCCAGACAAATCATCATATGTTAAGAATACCCATTTATTTAATAAAATGCAGAAAATTAGTAATAGGAAGGAGCCAGTTTCACCTAAGGTGTGGCCGCAAGGAACAAATGAAAGATGGGCACCAGTTCGGTTATTTCATTTTAATAAGAAAAAGAAATTTAATTTTCTAAAATATGGAAGTCTGGATGTATTAAAATTTATAAAGTTCCTGCAATAAAAAATGGAAACTGATATTGCGATCACAGATATTAAAGAAATAAATGCCCTACTGGATAGAGAGCGGAAGATGGGAGGTGATATTCAATTCAGCTTGCCTACAGTCATTCTCATCGTAACCAAGCCAAGTACGTGCACTTGAGACCTCGCATCTTCATGAATGTTAGACCCCTTGTCTCTCCCTCTGTTCCCCTTCCTAAGTCTCTTCCCCAGCTCCTGTCTCTCAGATTGTAAGCCCTAGGGGCAGGGACCCTGTCTATTTTATTACTTTGTAAAGTGCCAGGTACACTGCTGGAGCTATATAAATGTTTGTTAATAATAATAATAATAATAATACAGGATAAAATGTGGAAAGGCAGGACCCGGTTGAAATTTACAGGAGTTTTTCTCCAAAGAGTTGAAAATACGCTCGCGAGAGCTATTCTCATCTCTAATAGTTGTGGTCTTTTAAATATGGATGATAGATCATCCACAGATCCTATAGAACAAAATATAACCTCATAGGACTGGTGCATATTGGATAGGACCGGTTCAACTGATTCACTTGGATTATTAGATGAGGATGCCCAGGGTACTGGACTAGCTACAATATCAGCTATGAAGGTCCCAGATAATGAAACAGTAGAGATAGGAAGTTCTTGTTTTGACTACTCTTTACTTGATCATACAATTATACGTAGGTCAAATCCGTCCCAGATAACTGGTAATGAGCAGCAGGAAAGGAACCCTGTGGAGCAAAGCTTGCTTTACCACACAATTTACTGTAGGCTGAAACAAGATCAATTCCATGACAGTTATAGTTGCCGGTTGCGCGCTGTCTGTCATGGAATATTGAAGGGTTGAAAGGTAAGCTGTGCGATGTAGAATGGAAGATTTCATAGCAATGCATGATATTGTATGCCTCCAGGAAACCTGGATGTCATTATCTGACACAGGTTCCTTGAAAGTAGAGGGCTTCCGTGTATTTGGTGCCCTGGGGATAAATAGAAGTAAGAAAGGGCGGCACTCAGGAGGGGTGGTTACCCTTTTATCTACTAGAATTGATGTAAAAGTAGAGTTAATTTCTATAATAATAAAGAACTGTGTAGTGTTGGATACAAAATCTCCAAATTGGGACAACTACATAATAATTCATATATATATATATATCCCACCTGAGTTGTCCTCATATTATGAAGCCGGAATATGGGAGCAGCTAAATTAATTCATAGGTTCAATAGCCCATACCTATGTAAATAGTGCGATTTTACTTTTAGGGGACTTTAATGCAAGAACAGCAACCCTTGACGTAAACACACTGGACCCCCAAGTGCAGTCATACCTAAGGATCCCTATCCGAAGGTACTTGGATATGACTACGAATAAACATGGTAAACAACTGGTCAGTTTGACCACAGAACAAGGACTAGTGATCATCAATGGGCGTACTCCTTCAGATCCATTGGGGGATTACACATTTGATTCTAAATTGGGAGTAAGCACGATTGACTATGCCTGTATTTCTTGGTGTAATTTTCTAAATATTAGAGATTTTAGGATCATAAATAGACCTGAAGGGAGCCATCACCCACTCCTCCTAGAGCTGTTATATTCTAATGTTGAAGCTCAGCCTAGAGAGATGGGAAGGCCCCCCCCCCAATACTTATATAATGACCAAATGGTCTCCCTCTACCATTAACGAACTGGTGCAGTTATTGTTTTCTCCAGCCTGGTTGGGAGCCCGGGATACTCTATTAAACACAGAGACCTATATAGATTTTTATCTGGGCTTATCAAATATGCTTGACCAACTCCTTCCATATATTAGCAAACCAGTTTCCCTACAAAGGTCTATGAGACAGACTAACTCTAGATCATGGTACGATCACGAATGTAGGAGGGCAAAAAAGATGCTGATCAAGGCTAGGAAGATTTGACGTAAATATCGGCTGGGCCAAGACTGGGCTGCGTATATTGCTAAAAGAAGAGAGTACTTTAAGCTTTTAAGATCAAAAAGAAAACTGAAGGCCTCACAAATTTGGGCCAAAATACAGGTGGCAGCTAAACTGCATGACTCTACTAAGTTTTGGAAACGTATTAATAATTGGTGCAATAATAGAAGAAACTCCAGGGAGTCTTATATTGTAGAGGAACAGTGGATATCTTATTATACTAAAGTATTCGAAAGAACTGAACCGCAAATTCCCTGTTTAGATTATAACTTGGCAGAAGTAAATGTTGGGAACAGTTATGGTATTTCTTTTACCTCTCTTGTTACTGAAGAGGAGATATTGGGTGATTTCAGACGTTACGGGGCCCTTTGGCCCCGTACCGAAATCACCGGCTTCATTCCCCGCCGGGGTCACCCCGTCACGCCATATCAGACGTGCCGGGGGGATCCTGGCGGGGAAACTGGGAGGGGGAGGGGCCGCGCGGCGCAACGTGCAGCCGCACGGCCCCGCCCCCTCCACGCACCCCGCCGCCCGCCCTCTGAGTAGACGGGCGGGCGGCGGGGCCATTGCGGCTGCCGCGTCGGGCCGGAAGCGCCACAGCCCGGGATCCCGCCGGGGATCCCGGGCCATGGCGCGCGGCCAGACGTTACTTTTCGTTGGTCCCTGCCCGGGGTCCGTTTGACCACGCTTCCCAGGACATTCCCCCGGCTAGCCCAGGAAGCGTGGTTCAAACTGACCCCATGTGGGGATTCACCGTGGCGAACATCTGGCGGCCTCCAAACAGACGTTCGAGACATGGTGACCACAGGTGGGTATTCACCGTGCTCTCGTAACGTCTGAAGACACCCATTGAAATCAATTAGTAAATTACACCCAGGCAAAGCAGCAGGAATAGATGGAATACCACCTGAAATTTTCAAGAGCTATGCATCTTGGTGGGCCCCTCTCCTTGCGAAATTTTTTACATTGATCAATTATACCAAAAATGTGCCCCAGAACTGGGTAATAGCAGTAATTGTCCCAATATTTAAGCAAGGAGACCCAAAAGATCCGGCATGTTATAGGCCAATTAGTTTGCTCCCTATAATTAGTAAACTATATTCTACGGTGCTGCTTACGGCATTGGATCATTGGGCCACCGAGCAGCACAAACTTATTGATAACTGCTTCATATTAACCCACCTAATAGATAAATACGTTAATATAAAATGTGGGAAATTATATGTGGCATTTATAGACTTCGCAAAAGCATTCGACTCAGTTTCTACGAATTTGCTCTGGCATAAGCTAAGAAGGAATTCCAACCGATTTATTGGAGTTAATAATCAAATTACATGATGGATCAGAGGCAGTAGTTAGATTAGATGATAGGGGTAGAACAACAAGATCATTCCCTCAGCACCAAGGAGTAAGGCAGGGTTGCCTGCTGGCCCCGCTTTTATTTAATCTATACATAGATTATTTAATCTCTGCTATTTCTGTGTCTAATACCACCCCTCCGCGGATAAGAGAGAGAGCGCTCTCAATTCTCCTGTACGCGGACGATATTGTGCTCCTTTCTCAGACTAAACAAGGATTACAACAGTGTTTCAATGCCCTACATCAATACTGTCTGAGGAACTCTCTGACAATTAGCATCAACAAATCTAAGCTGATGAGCTTTGGCACTACACGGGTGAAGCACAAATGGACGGTTGGCACACAGGAGATGACCCACACAACATACTATATGTATTTAGGTGTAGTATTTTCATCTACAAAATAGTGGAAAGCTAACAATGAGCGCCTGCCGCCAAGTAGTTAAAGTGACTCAAACAGTGGGAGGTATACTTAAATTATACTATGCAACTCCAGTGGCATCAGTAAAACAATTACTTGACATCTTCGCGTTAAAAGTCCTCCCGTGTTTACTATATGGAGGGGAAATAACAGCATTAGTGAGAAATTGCTATTTGGAGCAAAAAGAGCACTTGGGGGCTTTACATTATAGCTGGTTAAAACATATTTAAAAACTAGCTATAGAGATGACACTCCCGCTGGATTCTGATAATACCCCAGACTGTAGGATTGCGAGGGGCGAACTTAACTCTAGAATCAAAGACTGGACTCATAAGAAAGATATGGAAGAACTCAGAGAAAATCAAATTGCAATACCCTTTGGTTAAATCCTCAGTGGCATTAAAACCTTACCTGGTATTAATCCAAGATCCTAGACTGAGGAGAATGATGACCCTTCTACGTTTCAAACTGTTTGAAACGGCAGTCGTGAAGGGTAGAAGAAAGCAAATTCCCAGTGATAAAAGGATCTGTAAAGCCTGTTCCCAGGTAGTAGAGATGCTGGCCCATGTGATGTTTGACTGCACATTGTATGCTGACCTTAGGCTGATATGGATAGATCCAATTTTTGAAAATAAAGATTTAGGAATCAGTAGGAAAATGGAAATATTAATCACTGCAATGGAGATATCATTAATTAAGGCAATTGCAATGTTTCTTATCTTGGCGGAGAGAAGGATTAAGTTGGCATAAATAGAATCGTATGAGACTTGACTAAAATTTAACTATATTTTGCTATGTTTTCCTAGTTAATCCCAGCTGATCCAGAAGTATGAAGATAATTATTATTACTATTATTATTTTATTACTTTATTTTTTTGAATTAAGCATTGTAAATGCTCTCCTTTGTCTAACCTAATGATGACCAGTGTTTGTATTAGTTTAGTTTATTGTTTAGCCACATGGCCATTACAACAATGAAAGGACATTTTTAAAGGAAATCAATACAATAAATGACAAAAACACAAATCAACCGTGATCCTCTAATAGGAGGTCACCAATACACAAATTTTAAAATGATTTTAAAATAATACCAGAAATATGACCAATGCAGACTCCTCCCAAAGTACAGGAGTACATGATAAGGAGCTATCCTAGATTAGCCAGTGGGATCATTAACTAGCATCCTTGCAGGGAAGGGGTGTCATATTGGGCAAATATCTGCTGCGGATATTTTCAATTCTTGCAGCAAAAATTGCTACTAATTTAGTTCTCAGGGGAACTTTGTCACCCAAGAGAAAAATAAGCTGCTGTATCCTAGGTCGCGTATTCTCCCATCCAATGGCCGCTCAGAGCTGGCTGTGATAAACGGCATAAAGAGGGCATCAAAGTAAATAATGTTCCAGATCCTCAATACCTCCACCACAGGGGTAGCAACGCTCCAAATATGGAGTACCCTGGTATCTTCCCAGTAACACAGCCGTACACATTAATTGGACTCTTACACCGTTTTCTTCCATAGCGAGTGACAGTAGTGAGGTTCTCCAGACTTCCCTTATTCTAGCCCAAAAATTCAAAAGGCGCAGTTCAACCCTAGCTCTCAAAGAATAGATCCCCAGTTCCAGAGCTATCATAGCAGAATTTGCAGACGGCAGAAGTCTCAAAACTCTTTTCCAAAACTGGGTTATCACTGGGCCTAATCTATCTGAAGCCTTCTGACCACTACCCCATACTTGTACCCCATATAACATCTGGGCCATCACCTTTGTTTCCAAGACTTTTTGTACAGCTCTAATACAGCGTTGCCCTAAACGATAGAAGAGACGCAAAACAGCCAGAGATTCCAGCTGGGCTTTAGCCTTAGTTGCCACCATATGGGGGAACCAAACACCATTATCTGCCAAGAGGATACCCAGATATTTATAGGTTCTAACTTAGTCCAGGCAGTGTCCCTGAAGGGCCCAACTATATTTACTATGACGTCTCGCTACGAGCATCGTCTTTGTCTTATAATAATTTATATGTAAGTACCTCTCCTGACATCTAGCGCCAAAATCGGCTAATGATCGATCTAGTCCCAACTTGCTGAGTGAGAACAAGACAGTATCGTCCACATACATCAGCAAATAAACTTTCCTGTCACCAGTTCGAGGGAGATGGTAATTCCCCGGGTCCCTATGTTCCAGAATCAAGGAGTTAACATATAGATTAAATAATATCGGGGCCAGAAGACAACCCTGCCGAACCTCCCGATAAGTCTGTACTGGTACCAACAAGATGTCATCCGGCGGCATTCTCACCCTCAAGGAAGTTCCTGTGTATAAGGACTTTATCAATGCCAGTAGCCGTTTGTCTATATGCAGACGATCTAACTCGGTTCATAGTCTTGCTCTACATATCATGTCAAAGGCCGATGACAAATCTATAAACGCAACAAACAGTTTGCGCTTTTGCCTCTGATATTTAGAAAGTGCTTGTATTTTATTATTATTATTATTTTAATATGAAGAGCTGTTCTCCTTTTAATCTTTTTATGGTTTTTATCTTGAATTTGTTATAGCAAATTTGCTGAAACAATAAACATTACATTACATTATATTACAAGTCTAAAGACTCACTGACTAGAGGTTGGGCTTCTATGGACTACTCCAGTGTATGTGGATTGAAGACTGTGGCCTTTGGCTCTGAAATCTGAGGCTGCTTTGGGAAATGGAACTTGGGTTACTAAATCACAGGAGCTGCTTTTACACAAGTGGGTCTCAGTCACGTGATTTTTCAAAATCCCTCAAGGCAGGATTAGACATTACGATGGATGCGATCACACGCATTAAAGGCAGTCGGTCGTGCATTGTTTGCCAACCGCGAATTAAAAACCTCACGCATCAAGGTATTTAGTTCATGGTCGCCAAACAATGCGCGACCACCTTTAATGCACGCGATCGCATCCATCATCGCATCTAATCCCACATCACGCAATTTTAGCAGGTCGCATGACTGCAACCTGCTTGTGTAAAAGCAGCCTCAGGTGCACTGAGAATTTTATCTGCTGTAAATAATGTTACAATTTTAGATTCCAAACATCTACAGTGAATACTCACTAAAAAAGGCAAAATATACAATATTTATTTTTATTTAAATTTCTACACTGCCCTTCTCAAATGGCTCAGGGCGGCTTACAAAACAAATAAAAACAATACATATAAAATAGCATAAAAGCACAAATACCCAACCTTTCCCCTCCCCAACTGACCACAAACCCCAGAAAACCCTCCCCAATCACCCCATCGTATCCCTACCCCAACCACGCACCAAACCCCCATTCCCTATCCCTGCCCACCAAATGCCTTAACAAAGATAAAAGTCTTACACCGCCTCCAGAAGATGCCCAGGCTCGGACTCAGGCAAACCTCTGGGGGAAGGGAGTTTCAGAACACTGGGGCAGCCAACGAGAAAGTCTCCCTGCGAGCCCTCACCATATGCACAAGAGACTTACAGATGGTACCCACAGGAAGGCGCTCCCGGCCAATCACAGAGGCCGCAGTGGGGCACGGAAGGACAGGTAGTCTCTTAGATATGTGGGGCCCAAACTGTTTAGGGCATATGTTGATGAAAAGAAGTCTCAAACTTCAGCTGAGACTACTACCAACTCTACTATCATGCTCCCTGTAGTATGCAACAATTCCTTCACTAGAGAGGACAGTTTACAGCTAGGTTTCTGGTGTCCTCTGCTTCTGTACACACAAGTAATTCAATCCCAAAATGAAAATGCCCTTTTACTATTTATTGCGGGCAATAGGGCTTCCCTTCTTCCCCTACTGAGCTGCAATTTTGTCACAGTAAGTGCCATACATTCATGAGGTTGGATTTCTTTCATTCTCTGCATCTATCTAGATGTGAAACTAACAATAATAATTTTTTAAAACTACAATTTTTTCACAACAGAGCAGTCCACATGTTCAGCAACACTGGGCTCCCAAAAGCACACCTACTCATGCTCTGCTTCACTCATTGTTTCCTATTCAATATGGATTGGACTGAAAGTTTCAGCCCTCATCTTCAAAGTCTCCTACCCACATGATAAACCTCCCACAACACTACATTCCAATAAAATCACCAAGCACAAGAGCAAAACTCAAGCATGTGGAGGAGTGTGGCCCTCAAGCCACTTTCAGAAGAGTTCAGGATGACATTAAGAGCATAAGAAGAATATAAAAAGTGCCATAATGAGTCAGACCCATGATTCATCTAGCCCTGCATCCTATCTCTGACAGTGCCAGCTACAGCAGCTCGAGAAAAGTACAAATACAAGTCAGGGAGATGTGACCCATCTCCTGCTAACCACTCCCAACTACTGGGAGCCAGGGGTTTAAGTCCCAACTAGTAAGCATTTATGCCTCTATCCTCTAAGAATCTATCTAATTTCTGTTTAAAACTAGTTATGGTGCTGGTTTTCACTGCCTCCTCTGGCAACGAGTTCCACAACTTTATTGTCCACTGAGTGAAAAAAGTACTTCCTTTTGTGTGTTTTAAATGAGGGCTGAAACAAGATTGCAACCCATCGGCCAAGGAAGGGAAATTTGGTGGGGCATCTACTGGGGGGGTCAGGATGGGGTACTTACCCTGATTTGTCCCTTCTGGGCATGCTCAGCCCTTTTCAAAGATGGTGCCCACATCATCAGCACACTGTGGGCACCATCTTGGATGTGGGCAGCCGGTTCTCACCATGACGCTACTGACACCATCTTTGAAAAGGGCTGAGCGTGTCCAGAAGGGACTATTCAGGCCCTTCTGAGCATGTCCAGTTTGGGTTTGAACTTAGGAGCCTAGGAAGAGCCTGCACTTCACAGGACCCCCTCCAGAGAATAAGTACCCCCCCCCAACATCCCCCTGCTATGCCCCCCCACCCTCTCCTGGGTTCCCACCCAGAATTTCCCTTTTTGGGACGGTAGGTGGTCCAGGTGGAGGTTGGGGCTGGCCAACGGGTATATCTTTGTCCCGTTCTCCTCTGGCACCCCTTTTGGTTCCCTTGCCTGCCTCCTCTCCCCTTACCCCCCTCAGCGCTTGGCCCACACGCAGCCTTGCAAATCTCATCAGTTCTTGGCAAGAATGGGGGATCTTCTTGTCTTGCTTAGGGAATGAGATGGGAAAAAACCCACTCTCATTGAGAACCAACGAGATCCAGAAAGCAAGTTTCAGCCCTATTTTAAATCTGCTGCCATTTGGCTTCAGAGAGTGTCCCCTTGTTTTCTTATTGTGAGAAACGGCAAACAACAGTTGCCTATTTACTTTTTCCACACTGCTCAAGATTAATATACTTTATCATAATCCCCCTTAATCACCTCTTCTCCAAGCTGAACAGCCCTAACCTATTGAGTTTCTCCTCATATGGAAGTCGAATCCATCCCTTCAATAATCCTTGCTGCCCTTCTCTGAACTTTTTCCAATTCTATTGTATCTTTCCTGAGATGGGGCGACCAGAACTGCACACCGTATTCAAGGTTGGGTCGTACCAAAGATTTATATAGCAGCATTATGATATTTTCCCTTTTATTTTCTAAACCTTTTGCAATAATGCCTAGCATTTGGTTAATCTTTTTTCACGGGTGCCGCACACCGAGCTGATGTCTTCAAGGAACTAGCTACAATGACTCCAAATTCCCGAATTGTTACATCCAGATCAGAACCTAGCACTTGGCACTTTTGCCACTGATGGAAAGGGAGTCAGTACCAGAGAAGGCTTCTTCTCTGGCTGTGACGCCCCTTTTCCATCCGAAGCAGCTGCAAGAGGAGAAAGTCCTTCCTGCACCCCCGCCCTCACCTCTTGCACCTGCTTGGCTTCACAGCTGAAGGATCGGGGCAGCAGAGAATGCAAGCTGAGCCCAGGATGAAATTAACAACCTGGCTGCAATAAGTCGCTGGGCGGCAGCAGCAAGCAGGGCTGTAGAGAGCAGCTAGGAGCTGGCAGGGTGTGAAATTAACAACCCGGCTGACACTGACATTAACAAGCTGACTGCCACTGCTCTGCCACCGCCGGGCTGGAGAGCGCAACCTGGGCTGGAAAGAGCAGCGAGGAGCTGGCTGCAAGTGAAATTTATAATGTGGCTGATGTTGGAATTAACAACAGGTTGCCGCTGCCTTGCCACCGCCTGTCATTTTCATCCCAGGTTCAGCTTGCATTCTCTGCCACCTGGTTCATTCTATCTCTGTTCCCAGCCAGCTCCTAGCTGCTCTCTACAGCCCTGGTTGCTGCCGATGCCCAGCCATTTCTCGCAGTCAGGGTGTTCATTTCATCCTGGGTTGCTGCCGCCACCCGGCCAAACCCAGGAGGAAATTGACAGGTGATGCTGGGCAGGGAGGAAAAAGCTGCCAGAGCAGCAGACAGGAGAGGAGAACACTGCGGCTGCTTAATTTCAGGCTGCGCTAGCTGCGACTCTATGGAGCTGGTGGATCTGGGTGGGAGGTGGACGTGTGGGCATGTATTGGCATGCACTAGCACGCACTGGCCCACATAGTGGGCTCATGATGTCCTTGGACAACGCCGTGCGTGGGGAGTGTGTGTGTGAGAGTAAGGGGGGCGGCGTGCAGGCTAACATCTGGTGAACACTTAATAGACAGGCAGGCAAACCCTCACCTAGCGAGTGCTAACGCAGGCTGTCGTCCTGTTTGATTTCACCCTTAGTTTGCTCAGGAGTCTCTGGTAAGGGACTTTGTCAAAAGGTTTTTGGAAATCCAAATATACTATATCAGCCAGATCAACCCTATCCACGTGCTTATTAACAATCTCATACAATTCTAATCGGCTTAATAACCTCGCTGTGAGAAGCGGCTGGGTGGCAGCAGCCACCAAGGCTGTACAGAGCAGCTAGAAGCTGCCATGATTTCTCTTTGCTAAAGCCATGCTGCTTTTTGTTTTTACCCATCAAATCATACTTGTCAATATGCCTGGTAATTCCATTTTTAACAATGGTCTCCACCAATTTCCAGGGTCACCTCTGGAGCCCTTCTTAAAAATTGGGT
>QEPC01003283.1:0-27728 GCA_003113815.1 Sphenodon punctatus
GAGTGGAAGACGGCGTTCCGCACAAGGTATGGACATTTCGAATACCTCGTCATGCCGTACGGACTAGCCAACGTGCCGGCGGCCTTCCAGCACTTAATTAACGACCTATTCCGAGACATTCTAGACCAGTTTGTGGTCGCTTATCTCGACGACATCCTTATTTACTCCCCGGATCCCCAACAACACGTTCAGCATGTGCGCACAGTCCTGCATCGTCTACAGCAGAACCATCTTTATTGTAAGGTGGAAAAATGCGCATTCCACCAAACAGAGGTCGCCTTCCTAGGGTTCATCATTTCCGCCAAGGGCATTAAAATGGACCCAGCGAAGGTGGCGGCTATATGAAATTGGCCGGCCCCCCAGGCAGTGAAACCGTTGCAGCGATTCCTGGGGAGCGCCAACTACTACCGGCAATATATCCCATGCTATGCAGACATGACCGTGCCGTTGACAACCCTCCTGAAGAAGGGCAAACCGTATACATGGGGGCCCCCACAACAAGAGGCCTTTGAATATCTGAAGACCACCTTTTCCACTGCACCCATCCTGCAATACCCGGACTTCTCCCTGCCTTTTCTGGTGGAAACTGATGCGTCCAACACTGCGCTAGGCGCTGTGCTGATGCAAGCAACAAAGAGCGGGGAAAATCCCTTGCCCTGTGCCTTTTATTCCCGACAATTAACCGACGCGGAGAAGAATTACACCATCCTGGATCGCGAGCTATTGGCCATCCGAGAAGCCTTCGAGGTATGACAACACTTCTTAGAAGGAGCCCGCCACCCAGTCCAGGTATTTACCAACCATAAAAACCTAACCTTCCTACAGACCGCACGGATCCAAAATGCACGTCACACCAGATGGGCTCTTTTCTTTGCGCACTTCAACTTTCACATCACCTACCACCTGGGCAAGCTTAACACCATGGCAGATGCCCTTTCGCGCTGTCAGGAAGTTCCGAAAACACGGACCTCCCCCGAGGAGACCATTCTACGCCCTGGAGTCATTTTAGCAGCGGGCCTGACATCGAAACAACTGTGCACCTGGGCCATGCAGGACCCCGAATGTCNCGATCGTACACAATCAAACATAAGCAGCAGGTAAGGAAAGTTATGTGGTATGTAGCTGCTCCTGTCTGGGAAGTATCACCAGAAGTACCAAACAATTTCAATTACCGAACAAGAACTAGCAAAAATAGTGAAAAACCTGGTAAGTTTTCTCATTGTGCGAGCACAGTCAAATGGTCTTTTTCTTACAGAAACAGTATTTCCTGTGATTTCTTGATTTAGCACTAGCTGCAATGTCCTTCTGAAGAGGTTCTTCCTCCAAAGCAATTGAGACTGGCTCAGTATCCTGTTCCATATACCCTGATCAGTGGCAGTTCCTAGGGGAGTACCGGGAGTGGTGTTAGGGGAGGTGCCAGTGCTGAATGGTGCAGTGCCATTTTCAAGGGCACTGCTGGGAATGGTGTCAAGACTGGTGACAGGTGCCAAACCCTCTTAAGGAAGAAGCTATTGGGCTGCTGGCAAAAGTCACAGCGCTGCTCAGTTCTTGACCATGATTTCAGAATGTAAAAGTATTAAAATCTTTGGGAGAAGTTATTTGAATAAGAACAGCAGTAACGCTCATTTGGGCTAGAGTCCAGCATCTTCTAAATTATTTTCATTTTGCATAGCAGTTCTTCTAATAGTTCTACATACCTCTCTTTCCTGAAGACTGTGTTATTAATATTGTAGGTCACAACCTCAAGTGTATCTCTATTTGTTTTGGAAGAAGATAAAAGAAACTCATTAGACTGCAGATAAATTGTAATTAGCTTTGGCAAGTCTATGTGGAAGGTGCAGAAGGGCAAGTGGATAAGTGCATATATTCCATATGACTGAAATGTACTCTTTAATACCTATTTGAGCTGAAGGTATGGACAACGGTTTGCTTAACCCGAGTTATTAGAAAATTGAAGCAAAATATCTTCATCAAGGAACTTTTATATTATGGATAGTTTTGTACACCTGGATGAGGTTGAATGGTGTTGATGAGGAACAAGTCCTATTCTGGTTGCTTTTATAAAACACTCAGTCTTGGATGTTTCCGTTGGTGTTTAGTTGGGCAAAGAAACATTTAAAGCATATGAGTATTTGTACTGGAAGTTTTCAACCATGTCACATCTCTGTGGTTCCCTTTCCTTCTCTGTAAAATGGACATAATAATGCTTAATTCATTTTGCAAAATGCTTTGATATCTAAAGTTTAAAAGTGTTAAAAATAAACAGGGATGCTTATGTGCTTAAAGTTAAGCATGTATTTAAATAGTCCCCACCCCCACCCTGAAACAGGCCCAGAATACTCAACATCTTCCTGGATGCAACCCAGAGCAAGTTTTATGATTAAAACTACACTTGAAGCCTTTTTTCTGATAAAAATTTCAAATAGCATAATATCTGTTGATGGAACGACGGACTAGAACGATGGACTGGAACAATGGCCCTAGAACCCTGATGATGGTTCCTGGGACTTAAATTTCCAATCAGTGAACATTACTGAAAACAGCTCTAAACAAAACAAATCCCAGATTTCTCAGAACCGGAAAGTTTGAGATTGTCAAAGTTATCTATAAAAGAAACTAACTACAATACTGCAGACTGAGGCTATGTATAAACATAAGACACTACAAGTATAAATCATTTATTTATATTCCACCCACCCATGGTTACTGGCTTTAAATGTTACAGTTTTGCCTAATGGCATAGCCAGTGACTCCAAGTCTACATCAGTATTAATGCTCTTGGTTGCAAAATGTATCATTGTCCATCAAAGCTATTTTTAAAGGAAATGCCAAATAAAATATATGAACCTAAAAGAACCCTGAAGTTTTTTGTTTCTGAGTAAACTTCACTTCATCACTAGTATTTATTGGCAAAGCTAGTAAACCACGCCCATTCATAATTTACAAATTCCTTCTTTCTTTCACTGAATGTAATTTGAACAATATAATGAGGAAAAGACTGGCAGTATGATATAAACACACTTTGAAACAAAATATGCAAGAACTTTAAACTCCTCTATAGATTTAGTCAATGGAAAAAAATAAATAAATAGCAAACTGGACCAAACTTGAAATCTTAATTAAGAGTGGAAAGAGCTAGAATGGGGACTTATTACTGTAATAATGTAATAATGGGGACTTATTACTGTACATATATTATAGGGTGGCCCTGCAGTGAACACCATTTAGGTAAGAAAGGATAATAAGGAGAACATGTATAAATTTGAATGTTGATATTTCCAGTGGGCCAAATCTACATTTGGGGATTTTAAGTGTATACTAAATATTAATACTGATAAAAAAATTGTTCAAGAACATATACCTGTGCCAAAACATTAATCCTATATAAACTGAAATATATGCAAGACGTTACAGAATAAATTCACATGTTCCACCTTCTACTGAAGTCAATAACTGTATTGTTAGAGCACCCCCCCCCCCATACTTGGCAAAGGGCATGGGCCGGTGGGCATTGGACTCAGGATTTCCCCCCCAAAGAAACCATAGCAAGGATAGGGCCCAGTCACCATGGGACCTAGGAAAAGGGAGTTCACCCAGGTGGATACCAACCTGATCCACGAAGGAGGTGATTAAGGGGAGATAGCCCTCAGTAAGTATGGGGCCATTAAGAAAGGGCATTCTCCCTGTTTTGAGAAATCACTGGTGAATAGAACCCAGGCTAGCAACAGCCTCAAAGACATGGAATATTAGAATCCACCCCCCCCTCCAAAGCACAGAAACCCAGCCATTAACCATGGGCCCCTCTCACAACTCCTCCCAGATCACCCGAAACTGCCTTTTGTCCCCATGGTTCCCATATGCATCTTTCCTTTTGTCCCACTTATCCCAAATGCAGATTCCCTTTGTCCTCCCTGTGTGTCTTTTGTAACACCCTTGCGCCTATCCCAAATCTTTTATCCTGAACCTTATAACTGCCTCTCGCTTCCCCCATGCAAACTGAGAAGATTTGGATACAGACACATGCAGGCTATTCTGTGCGTGTCTGTGTCTCAAAGGGTCTCCCAGACTTTGGTCTGCCCCTTACCTTCCAACCCCAACTTCGTTGATCCACATGGCGCCTCTACAAAAGGAAAGGAGAGGTAACCCAGAGCTCCAGACTTTCTCTCTAGCTCTAGCTCTCCCTTTTGCTGTATCCCCACCAGATCTCCCTTCCCTCGCTTCCCCCCCGCCTTTTTTGTACTTTTGTTTTCCTTGCTGCCGCTTGTGTTTTACCTTTGAGACTCCAGCCAGACCGAGGCTGTGTTTCCCTATGCTATCTATGTACTTAAATACACCTTTTTAATTTTTATTGGATATTTGTCTCCTTCCCTTTCTTTAATTTTGGGGAGGGTAAAATAAACTGTCTGTAGTGCGCATCTGTCCTCGGATTGTTCCTTGGGACACGCAGGGACAGCGGTTTAAGAAATTAAGCTAATTCCCCCCCAAAGTTACGGAATGGTGGGTATTGGGGTATCCACCCCCCAATAGTCATGAGTGGGAGGGGGTTCGCCTGTTAACGGTACTACAATGATTTTAAATAGGAATCGGAGCAGGTTGTACGCTGGTCTGTTCAGGTTGTTAGTCCCCTCTCAGCACTGTGTCATCGCATCCTGGAATGAGACAAGAATACAAATAGTTGGGTTTTAGCGGCAGTACTTTTTATTAAAATTAATACAAATTTGGGTGGGCAAATAGCCAAAGGCAATTTGAGTTCAGCAATTGACAAAACTTACCCTATCTACTTTAAAGTTGAGGGTAACTGATCCTGAGGCACCTCTGGTATTTAACCATGAAAAGCACATACCCCCTTGGTGCCCTAAAGGTTACCCCTCCCCCAGATGTGTCCCAGTGTTCACGACACCCTGCTTCATACTAGCTCCTAGTTCCCCATCTCCTAGAGAGATGTCTCTACATTGAAAGTAACTCGCTAAAAAGAAATATATCATAATTACTGGACACCCTCAAGAATGCCACAGATTATAAGATACCACCAAGGGGAAGTTGAGAACCAAGAATCCTGTGGCCAATGGACGGCGTTTGTGAGAGTAAGGCTCCTTTAAGAGAGGACTGGAGGAGCAACCAATGATATAGAGGAAGAAAGGGTGGAGCCAGAATGGAGTAGAAGGGCAGAGGAAATAGCAGCCATGTTGAGAGCTTAAGAGTTGCTGTAAAGCCATTGTAATAAAGACGCTCAAACACAACTGTGTCCAGACATCTGATTAGATGAGAAAAACACAGCGTTCATGTAAAAATTAATTCCCAACCCCCCATCATGCAACCCGTTAATGCTCACAGTGTAGAAAACAACAGTTTGAGGGTGGGTGGATGGGTGCTTCTTGCCCCTCAGGATGGGTTTGCACTCATCTCCAGAGACAGCCTGAACCCACTCTCTAACTCGCCTTATGAGATCTCAGGTTGAGCCTCTCAGGCCTGGTCACCCAACAATCCTAACCAGGCTCTGCTTTTTATCCACCTCAACTGGGCATTGCCTAGGTAACTCCAATTTGTCACCAACTCAAGCTGTCACTGCTACAGCATCCAGAACCCTTGCTCCTTCCTCTTAAGAAAGCGCCACAAAGCTCCTTTTGTTTTCAAACCACTATTTTGACAGGGGGATCAATGAGGGATAATTAGTATCTGAGTGCCTTCCAGCAGTGCATTAATTGTATTTATATATTATTTTATTATTTATTGTTTACATTTTTAGTCCACCCTTCCTGCCAACAGCGTCTCAGGGTGTTGTGGTGGTGGGGAATATAGAAGGAACACCACACTCCAACTCCATAATCCCAACACTTCCCCCCTCCTGGAACTTAAGGACCTCAGGATCTTGTTCGGGTGATCTCTCCTGAATGAAGAGCAACCCAGGTCATCAGAGGGAAAAGAGGGCAAATCCCTTTGGGAAGGGAGGGGGAAAGAGGGATCAACCCGAAACACGCAGTACTGATGTACATTCACTCCTATCACCGAAGGGTTCCCAGGTAACATGTTGAGGTAACAAATCCAGTCCGGGGGTGACAAAGGTTGCTGTGAAGGAAAAGGGGGCAGGGAGGGGGAAAACACATACACACTCTCTCACTCGTACTGAGGTGTAAAGACCTGTGGGGAAGGGGAGGGGACACACGCAGACTCACTCTCTCAATCCACACAAACACTGCTATCACCTCCTTATCTCCTTTAGTCACGTCAAGCACACAAGTTCCCACACACGCATACACAAGACACTACAGACACACGCTCACTGTTCCTAAACACAACTCCAAATACTCTGCTTCCAAGGGCCAGCCTCTCACAACTGTTACCGGTGGGGAATGAAAGCCCCGCTGGCTGTTTTATTCTGTTCCCAAGCCCCTCCCAGGTGTTGCCATTTCTCAGTCCCCTGGAGCCACCCAAGTCACTATCACAGCGAGGTGGCTCTTGAGCCCCGCAAGACCGAGCTGCTGCAGCCACGCACTGTGTTGCAGCTGAGCCCCTGGTTGCCACAACCTGCGGCACGTGTGGCATGTCCCTCTGTGTTTCCTGCTCCACTGGGCCACACCTCCTGTGCCCCACCCGGCGGTGCCACCAAAATCCGGGATGCCTGGCAACTCAAAGCACACGTCGCTGGACAGGGACCCTGACACAGGGCAGCTTACAATATCAACATTTTAAAAATACAAATACAAACCAACTGAAAATACAAAACCAAAAATAACCCAACATTACACCATCCCCCCAACCCCACCCCAACTCTCCAGCCTCTGTCAGCCACTGCTCCACCGCTTGGCGACTGTGCTCACTGGCTGGAGGCCACGCCCCCTGCCCCACAGAAACCGATGTGGTGCAGGGTCCAGCACTGCTGACACGATTGGTTGCCCCAGCAACCCCTGACAGAGGGCCAAACACAGCAGACCAGCCTGGGCCCTCCCACAATGCAGCAGGACCCCGCCCAGTGCTGCGTCACTCCGCATGCCTCCAGGTGAGTGGGGGGTGGGGCCTGCACTTTATATGCCAGTGCTGCAGAGCACTCAGCACCGGTGAACAGAGCTTGTGTGCCTGGAGAGACTGCCCCCTCCCCCAATTTGGAAGCTAAGTACTTTGGATTTTAGATTGTGTTTGTGTTATTGTGTCAGGCTAGTCCTGCCCCTCCCAGTGTCCATCTCCTTTTCCATCCCACCCCCCCTTCTCCATGGTTGTGTGTGGATTGAGTGTGTTCCCTCCGCTTATTTTCTGTGTGAAAGTTAACCCTTCCCCTTCTCCCATAGAGTGTTTGTGTGGTAAGAGTGGGCCTGCGGGCACATGTATCCCCTCCCCTGGGATCTTGCCTTCCCCCTTGTGATGTGACAGCCCCTGACCCTTATCCTTGTTCCTGGAACCCAAACCCCCTGGAACCCCGGACCATCCCTCATAGTCCTTCCGATCCTGTGCCGTTTGAGAGTCTTGGCTGTGTGAGAGCCCCTTTCCCCTATTACAGCTCTGTTCCCTATGATGATAGGGGCCTGAATTCCTGGTGCGAAAGCACGCGGAAGGACCCACACACTAGCCTGATGGGCCTCCTTACCCCCTGATTGCATAAGCAGAGCTCTCCTGGGTGCAAGCAGCATGCGTAGATGACCCTCTTCCCCCCTTCTTTCCCCCTCCCACTGACAGCCTCCTAACTTACCTCTATCTCCCCACAATACTCACCTCCTGTAACCCCCACTGGCAAACACCCTTGTGAATAAAAAAATTTGCATTGCCTCCTAAAGGGGCCTAAGCCCAGACATAAATGAACCTCACAAGGGGGGGAATTCTGGATCTGTGGATCAGTGGTTAAAAAACTGAGACCAGGTTTTCTGCACCAAGCTGCGGATCCGTGGTTAAAAAAGTGACAGGTTAAAAAATGGTACCTCCAGACAGGTGTCCCCGGCCAACTGCAAAGGCTGCGATGGGACATTATAGGCCAGCTGATTTGCCAGATAAGTGTGTCCCATGCCTTTTAGGGTTTTAAAGGTCAAAACCAGCACCTGGAATTGTGCTCGGAAGACAATTAAGCAACACATCTAGCATCTAACACATTCTCTTTCTTTCTTTTCTTACTTATTGCCTCTCTTGTTGCCCAGGGGGAAATTGTGTGTAGAGTTAAACTATTCTATATGGTAGTGATTGACCCCTGTTGTATGGTAGGGGTTTATAGACACATGATGCTACAAAGTGTTTCTATACAGCAAAGAGTGACAAGGTTGAACAATTGTGCCTTGTACTTGAAGTGGAAGTTGGGGATGTCTCTGATGGATCTTAATTCCAATGGCAATTGGATAGAAAGGCCCTGCTGGCCATTTTGCGCATGCACAATGGTTTTTAAATTCATTTTTAATAAAATAAAATGAAAAATAAATGAAACTGGTAGAGTCCCTTACAAAACCTCCCCAAAGGAATGGGGTTTTGGAATTGGAGATGAAAATGAATGATGTGCCTTCTACATACCCCTCCCATGGAACACTACTATTGGCCAGCATTTTCATCCCAAAGTATTTGCTACACTTCTTAATAATATTGCTTCCTAAGTGGCATTGTTCATCTAAAGTTAAATGCATAACAGTGATATAAGCCCATCTCACAAACAGGTGTGGCCTGTGTAACACCAGAGGGGAGGAGAAACTAGGGGAGGTGCAGCGGGAGTGCCTGCTTGGCTGTCATTGGCTTCCTTTTCCCTGCAGGTATTTACTTATTCAGGGNACTTTTATATTATGGATAGTTTTGTACACCTGGATGAGGTTGAATGGTGTTGATGAGGAACAAGTCCTATTCTGGTTGCTTTTATAAAACACTCAGTCTTGGATGTTTCCGTTGGTGTTTAGTTGGGCAAAGAAACATTTAAAGCATATGAGTATTTGTACTGGAAGTTTTCAACCATGTCACATCTCTGTGGTTCCCTTTCCTTCTCTGTAAAATGGACATAATAATGCTTAATTCATTTTGCAAAATGCTTTGATATCTAAAGTTTAAAAGTGTTAAAAATAAACAGGGATGCTTATGTGCTTAAAGTTAAGCATGTATTTAGATAGTCCCCACCCCCACCCTGAAACAGGCCCAGAATACTCAACATCTTCCTGGATGGAACCCAGAGCAAGTTTTATGATTAAAACTACACTTGAAGCCTTTTTTCTGATAAAAATTTCAAATAGCATAATATCTGTTGATGGAACGACGGACTAGAACGATGGACTGGAACTATGGCCCTAGAATCCTGATGATGGTTCCTGGGACTTAAATTTCCAATCAGTGAACATTACTGAAAACAGCTCTAAACAAAACAAATCCCAGATTTCTCAGAACCGGAAAGTTTGAGATTGTCAAAGTTATCTATAAAAGAAACTAACTACAATACTGCAAACTGAGGCTATGTATAAACATAAGACACTACAAGTATAAATCATTTATTTATATTCCACCCACCCATGGTTACTGGCTTTAAATGTTACAGTTTTGCCTAATGGCATAGCCAGTGACTCCAAGTCTACAGCAGTATTAATGCTCTTGGTTGCAAAATGTATCATTGTCCATCAAAGCTATTTTTAAAGGAAATGCCAAATAAAATATATGAACCTAAAAGAACCCTGAAGTTTTTTGTTTCTGAGTAAACTTCACTTCATCACTAGTATTTATTGGCAAAGCTAGTAAACCACGCCCATTCATAATTTACAAATTCCTTCTTTCTTTCACTGAATGTAATTTGAACAATATAATGAGGAAAAGACTGGCAGTATGATATAAACACACTTTGAAACAAAATATGCAAGAACTTTAAACTCCTCTATAGATTTAGTCAATGGAAAAAAATAAATAAATAGCAAACTGGACCAAACTTGAAATCTTAATTAAGAGTGGAAAGAGCTAGAATGGGGACTTATTACTGTAATAATGTAATAATGGGGACTTATTACTGTACATATATTATAGGGTGGCCCTGCAGTGAACACCATTTAGGTAAGAAAGGATAATAAGGAGAACATTTATAAATTTGAATGTTGATATTTCCAGTGGGCCAAATCTACATTTGGGGATTTTAAGTGTATACTAAATATTAATACTGATAAAAAAATTGTTCAAGAACATATACCTGTGCCAAAACATTAATCCTATATAAACTGAAATATATGCAAGACGTTACAGAATAAATTCACATGTTCCACCTTCTACTGAAGTCAATAACTGTATTGTTAGAGCACCCCCCCCCCCATACTTGGCAAAGGGCATGGGCCGGTGGGCATTGGACTCAGGATTTCCCCCCCAAAGAAACCATAGCAAGGATAGGGCCCAGTCACCATGGGACCTAGGAAAAGGGAGTTCACCCAGGTGGATACCAACCTGATCCACGAAGGAGGTGATTAAGGGGAGATAGCCCTCAGTAAGTATGGGGCCATTAAGAAAGGGCATTCTCCCTGTTTTGAGAAATCACTGGTGAATAGAACCCAGGCTAGCAACAGCCTCAAAGACATGGAATATTAGAATCCACCCCCCCCTCCAAAGCACAGAAACCCAGCCATTAACCATGGGCCCCTCTCACAACTCCTCCCAGATCACCCGAAACTGCCTTTTGTCCCCATGGTTCCCATATGCATCTTTCCTTTTGTCCCACTTATCCCAAATGCAGATTCCCTTTGTCCTCCCTGTGTGTCTTTTGTAACACCCTTGCGCCTATCCCAAATCTTTTATCCTGAACCTTATAACTGCCTCTCGCTTCCCCCATGCAAACTGAGAAGATTTGGATACAGACACATGCAGGCTATTCTGTGCGTGTCTGTGTCTCAAAGGGTCTCCCAGACTTTGGTCTGCCCCTTACCTTCCAACCCCAACTTCGTTGATCCACATGGCGCCTCTACAAAAGGAAAGGAGAGGTAACCCAGAGCTCCAGACTTTCTCTCTAGCTCTAGCTCTCCCTTTTGCTGTATCCCCACCAGATCTCCCTTCCCTCGCTTCCCCCCCGCCTTTTTTGTACTTTTGTTTTCCTTGCTGCCGCTTGTGTTTTACCTTTGAGACTCCAGCCAGACCGAGGCTGTGTTTCCCTATGCTATCTATGTACTTAAATACACCTTTTTAATTTTTATTGGATATTTGTCTCCTTCCCTTTCTTTAATTTTGGGGAGGGTAAAATAAACTGTCTGTAGTGCGCATCTGTCCTCGGATTGTTCCTTGGGACACGCAGGGACAGCGGTTTAAGAAATTAAGCTAATTCCCCCCCAAAGTTACGGAATGGTGGGTATTGGGGTATCCACCCCCCAATAGTCATGAGTGGGAGGGGGTTCGCCTGTTAACGGTACTACAATGATTTTAAATAGGAATCGGAGCAGGTTGTACGCTGGTCTGTTCAGGTTGTTAGTCCCCTCTCAGCACTGTGTCATCGCATCCTGGAATGAGACAAGAATACAAATAGTTGGGTTTTAGCGGCAGTACTTTTTATTAAAATTAATACAAATTTGGGTGGGCAAATAGCCAAAGGCAATTTGAGTTCAGCAATTGACAAAACTTACCCTATCTACTTTAAAGTTGAGGGTAACTGATCCTGAGGCACCTCTGGTATTTAACCATGAAAAGCACATACCCCCTTGGTGCCCTAAAGGTTACCCCTCCCCCAGATGTGTCCCAGTGTTCACGACACCCTGCTTCATACTAGCTCCTAGTTCCCCATCTCCTAGAGAGATGTCTCTACATTGAAAGTAACTCGCTAAAAAGAAATATATCATAATTACTGGACACCCTCAAGAATGCCACAGATTATAAGATACCACCAAGGGGAAGTTGAGAACCAAGAATCCTGTGGCCAATGGACGGCGTTTGTGAGAGTAAGGCTCCTTTAAGAGAGGACTGGAGGAGCAACCAATGATATAGAGGAAGAAAGGGTGGAGCCAGAATGGAGTAGAAGGGCAGAGGAAATAGCAGCCATGTTGAGAGCTTAAGAGTTGCTGTAAAGCCATTGTAATAAAGACGCTCAAACACAACTGTGTCCAGACATCTGATTAGATGAGAAAAACACAGCGTTCATGTAAAAATTAATTCCCAACCCCCCATCATGCAACCCGTTAATGCTCACAGTGTAGAAAACAACAGTTTGAGGGTGGGTGGATGGGTGCTTCTTGCCCCTCAGGATGGGTTTGCACTCATCTCCAGAGACAGCCTGAACCCACTCTCTAACTCGCCTTATGAGATCTCAGGTTGAGCCTCTCAGGCCTGGTCACCCAACAATCCTAACCAGGCTCTGCTTTTTATCCACCTCAACTGGGCATTGCCTAGGTAACTCCAATTTGTCACCAACTCAAGCTGTCACTGCTACAGCATCCAGAACCCTTGCTCCTTCCTCTTAAGAAAGCGCCACAAAGCTCCTTTTGTTTTCAAACCACTATTTTGACAGGGGGATCAATGAGGGATAATTAGTATCTGAGTGCCTTCCAGCAGTGCATTAATTGTATTTATATATTATTTTATTATTTATTGTTTACATTTTTAGTCCACCCTTCCTGCCAACAGCGTCTCAGGGTGTTGTGGTGGTGGGGAATATAGAAGGAACACCACACTCCAACTCCATAATCCCAACACTTCCCCCCTCCTGGAACTTAAGGACCTCAGGATCTTGTTCGGGTGATCTCTCCTGAATGAAGAGCAACCCAGGTCATCAGAGGGAAAAGAGGGCAAATCCCTTTGGGAAGGGAGGGGGAAAGAGGGATCAACCCGAAACACGCAGTACTGATGTACATTCACTCCTATCACCGAAGGGTTCCCAGGTAACATGTTGAGGTAACAAATCCAGTCCGGGGGTGACAAAGGTTGCTGTGAAGGAAAAGGGGGCAGGGAGGGGGAAAACACATACACACTCTCTCACTCGTACTGAGGTGTAAAGACCTGTGGGGAAGGGGAGGGGACACACGCAGACTCACTCTCTCAATCCACACAAACACTGCTATCACCTCCTTATCTCCTTTAGTCACGTCAAGCACACAAGTTCCCACACACGCATACACAAGACACTACAGACACACGCTCACTGTTCCTAAACACAACTCCAAATACTCTGCTTCCAAGGGCCAGCCTCTCACAACTGTTACCGGTGGGGAATGAAAGCCCCGCTGGCTGTTTTATTCTGTTCCCAAGCCCCTCCCAGGTGTTGCCATTTCTCAGTCCCCTGGAGCCACCCAAGTCACTATCACAGCGAGGTGGCTCTTGAGCCCCGCAAGACCGAGCTGCTGCAGCCACGCACTGTGTTGCAGCTGAGCCCCTGGTTGCCACAACCTGCGGCACGTGTGGCATGTCCCTCTGTGTTTCCTGCTCCACTGGGCCACACCTCCTGTGCCCCACCCGGCGGTGCCACCAAAATCCGGGATGCCTGGCAACTCAAAGCACACGTCGCTGGACAGGGACCCTGACACAGGGCAGCTTACAATATCAACATTTTAAAAATACAAATACAAACCAACTGAAAATACAAAACCAAAAATAACCCAACATTACACCATCCCCCCAACCCCACCCCAACTCTCCAGCCTCTGTCAGCCACTGCTCCACCGCTTGGCGACTGTGCTCACTGGCTGGAGGCCACGCCCCCTGCCCCACAGAAACCGATGTGGTGCAGGGTCCAGCACTGCTGACACGATTGGTTGCCCCAGCAACCCCTGACAGAGGGCCAAACACAGCAGACCAGCCTGGGCCCTCCCACAATGCAGCAGGACCCCGCCCAGTGCTGCGTCACTCCGCATGCCTCCAGGTGAGTGGGGGGTGGGGCCTGCACTTTATATGCCAGTGCTGCAGAGCACTCAGCACCGGTGAACAGAGCTTGTGTGCCTGGAGAGACTGCCCCCTCCCCCAATTTGGAAGCTAAGTACTTTGGATTTTAGATTGTGTTTGTGTTATTGTGTCAGGCTAGTCCTGCCCCTCCCAGTGTCCATCTCCTTTTCCATCCCACCCCCCCTTCTCCATGGTTGTGTGTGGATTGAGTGTGTTCCCTCCGCTTATTTTCTGTGTGAAAGTTAACCCTTCCCCTTCTCCCATAGAGTGTTTGTGTGGTAAGAGTGGGCCTGCGGGCACATGTATCCCCTCCCCTGGGATCTTGCCTTCCCCCTTGTGATGTGACAGCCCCTGACCCTTATCCTTGTTCCTGGAACCCAAACCCCCTGGAACCCCGGACCATCCCTCATAGTCCTTCCGATCCTGTGCCGTTTGAGAGTCTTGGCTGTGTGAGAGCCCCTTTCCCCTATTACAGCTCTGTTCCCTATGATGATAGGGGCCTGAATTCCTGGTGCGAAAGCACGCGGAAGGACCCACACACTAGCCTGATGGGCCTCCTTACCCCCTGATTGCATAAGCAGAGCTCTCCTGGGTGCAAGCAGCATGCGTAGATGACCCTCTTCCCCCCTTCTTTCCCCCTCCCACTGACAGCCTCCTAACTTACCTCTATCTCCCCACAATACTCACCTCCTGTAACCCCCACTGGCAAACACCCTTGTGAATAAAAAAGTTTTGCATTGCCTCCTAAAGGGGCCTAAGCCCAGACCTAAATGAACCTCACAAGGGGGGGAATTCTGGATCTGTGGATCAGTGGTTAAAAAACTGAGACCAGGTTTTCTGCACCGAGCTGCGGATCTGTGGTTTAAAAAGTGACAGGTTAAAAAATGGTACCTCCAGACAGGTGTCCCCGGCCAACTGCAAAGGCTGCGATGGGACATAATAGGCCAGCTGATTTGCCAGATAAGTGTGTCCCATGCCATTTAGGGTTTTAAAGGTCAAAACCAGCACCTGGAATTGTGCTCGGAAGACAATTAAGCAACACATCTAGCATCTAACACATTCTCTTTCTTTCTTTTCCTACTTATTGCCTCTCTTGTTGCCCAGGGGGAAATTGTGTGTAGAGTTAAACTATTCTATATGGTAGTGATTGACCCCTGTTGTATGGTAGGGGTTTATAGACACATGATGCTACAAAGTGTTTATATACAGCAAAGAGTGACAAGGTTGAACAATTGTGCCTTGTACTTGAAGTGGAAGTTGGGGATGTCTCTGATGGATCTTAATTCCAATGGCAATTGGATAGAAAGGCCCTGCTGGCCATTTTGCGCATGCACAATGGTTTTTAAATTCATTTTTAATAAAATAAAATGAAAAATAAATGAAACTGGTAGAGTCCCTTACAAAACCTCCCCAAAGGAATGGGGTTTTGGAATTGGAGATGAAAATGAATGATGTGCCTTCTACATACCCCTCCCATGGAACACTACTATTGGCCAGCATTTTCATCCCAAAGTATTTGCTACACTTCTTAATAATATTGCTTCCTAAGTGGCATTGTTCATCTAAAGTTAAATGCATAACAGTGATATAAGCCCATCTCACAAACAGGCGTGGCCTGTGTAACACCAGAGGGGAGGAGAAACTAGGGGAGGTGCAGCAGGAGTGCCTGCTTGGCTGTCATTGGTTTCCTTTTCCCTGCAGGTATTTACTTATTCAGGGGCTGGGGACCCTGTGGGCGTGGCCTGTGTAACACCAGAGGGGAGGAGAAACTAGGGGAGGTGCAGCAGGAGTGCCTGCTTGGCTGTCATTGGTTTCCTTTTCCCTGCAGGTATTTACTTATTCAGGGGCTGGGGACCCTGTGGGCGTGGCCTGTGTAACATCAGAGGGGAGGAGAAACTAGGGGAGGTGCAGTGGGAGTGCCTGCTTGGCTGTCATTGGCTTCCTTTTCCCTGCAGGTATTTACTTATTCAGGGACTGGGGACCCTGTGGGCGTCAGCCCTTGGGCAACATCCAAATGGTGCCGCCCGTTGACTGGGCCCATTGGCTGGGGATGCAGAGCGGTGCCCAACCCTCTGTTTGCGGGTGCCCAGTGTCTAGACCGCTGTAATCCTTTCTCAAATATACCTGTGTTTGGGAGCAGCGGAAGGAGCGAGGCCGGGCGTGGGCACGGGCGTGCCTCTTTTGACTGTTCACCCTTGACGAGTGCTCAGAGTTAGGGTTCTCGGTTGAATAATGGGTAAGAGGCAAGCTGCAAGGGGGATGGTCATGAGGATGCGTTCCCTTCTGTCCCAATCAACACTTGAGGATTTCTTCAAGAGCCCCAGGACTGGATTGGACTAAGAGGTCTGTGTTGGACAATTAACCTTGAAGACTCCAACAGAAGCTGCACAAAGGGGGAAAGGTTTGGGGGATAGGGTGGGACTTGATATTCCAGATCTGTCCCCCCCCTTCACTGGCTGGCTCCCCCACGGTTGTACCCCATAGACCTATGGTGATCTCCCCTGGTGCTCCGGGGGTTCCTGCTCCCCATCCCTTGGACTGCCTGAGTGAGCAATGTTTTGGTATTGGGGATATTGTTACTAAACTCTATGCTCAACTTGAAAGCTTTAATATGCAGCTGGAATTACAGAGGAATCAGCTGGGCATAATCTCCACTACGTTTAGTCTGCAGAGGGAGGAGTCATTGAAGTATGCCCAGGGTAGATCTTGTGAGAAGTCCACACGGGGGGTTCAGACTGACCAGGGAGAGACCCTTGGGCCCCAGGTTTTCCCCTTCAAGGGGAAGATCCCCTTGGTATTTTATCCCTGTGCCCTGGTTTTCCATATCATGCAACTTCCATCAGGCCATTTACCCCTCTGGTCTTCTAAGCACCACATACGGCAGCATTTATCTAGTATTTTGGGCCTGCCCTTTCCCTCTACTCACATAGTGCGCCACTTAAATTTCCCGGTGTCACCTGTCCTGTCCCGAGTCATGATCCAGTTTACCTCACCTCAGATAGTGGAGGAACTGCTTTCTCAGTTGACGGCTTTCGCTATATGGGGAATCTCTCTTGCCAGTGCATATATAGATCCGGTAGTGTTGCCACTTTTCCCCGGCTACAAGAAGCATGATCCAGCTGCCAAGGTTTCGGCTTTGGAGACTGTTGAGCCAGTAATTCCCAAGGAGTCAATGAGGGTTACTTCTATTTTTCAACCCCAAAGTATAGTTCACCCGCATTTGGATGTTCAAGACCATGGCAAATCCTATATGGTTTCAGGGGCAGTGCCTTTATCCCCTGGCTCTTTGGTATACAGCTTAGCTAAGGATGTTTCTCCTTAAGTGGGGCTTCAAATATTTATATTTTTAACAGCTTATGTCCCACCATGCAAAGTGGGTTCTTTTCAGGCCTCCATGTGGGGGTCCTTGGAACAAGGCCACTACTGAGCAGGTTCAGGACAAGGATCCAATTAGGACCATTTCTGATGATCACATTCAAACATCAGTAGTCTTGTGTACAGGCCCCCAAGTTCCAAACTGACCATATATAGATTTGGAAGCACTGGTGCCACCCCCTGCCTTTAAGCACAGTAATACTGAGGACAATGCCCTCAGTTGTTGGGCAAGAAAATGGTAAGGACTTAGAGGAGGTCAACCTTGAATGTCATCCTCAAAATGTAGTGGCCCCGGCTATAGTTACTCAAGCTACCACAAATGGTTGGATTTTGCACCCAGTAGACCCCTATTTGCTGGATAGTATGAATGGGGGTTCACCTAAGGGGATGGAGACTGTATGGTCAGTTATGGCCCGCAGTTTGCCAACCCCAGAGATTGTAAGGACCCAGGATGCCATGCCATTGGGGGTGGTGGTAGTGAGCCCACAGGCTGGGTGGTGGGGCTCTGGCCCACAAGATCAAATGCCCCCCTCCTCATTTTGACAAACCCAGACAGAGCCTGTTCCTTCCTTCACCGTTTGCTCATGGAATGTGGCTGGTTGGGCCAGGCACTATTTTCTGGAATATCTAACAGGATTGTCAATCATATTGATCCAAGAAACCTTGTCTAAAGTTCCACTGGAACTAGAGGGATATGTGGCCTATTCTCTCCCAGCTGTTCATCGAAAAGCTAAAGGCCACCCATGTGGGGGCATTGGCTGTCTCATTTCTCAAAATGTTATGATAGAGATTTTTGATATCATAAGTGTTCCCCATTTTCTTCTGGGTGTTGACCTTAAAGCGGGGCTTCAAATATTTATATTTTTAACAGCTTATGTCCCACCATGCAACGCGGGTTCTTTTCAGGCCTCCATGTGGGGGTCCTTGGAACAAACTTTGGATGATGTGGTGGCCAGATACCCTGCAGGTCTTCTAGTACAAGCAAGGGATTTCAATGCCCGTATGGGGCCAGATGATCAGACAATTGTGCCATATTGTGACGGGCGCTCTGCACACTCAGGGAGTTGCCCCACTTCCAGGAGATCTAAGGATACGCATATGAATGAGTCAGGGATCAGATTATCCAAGCTAGTCATAGCGCAAGATTTACATGTGCTGAATGATTCTGGGTTTTCTGATGCCCAGGGAGAGTTCACCTTTGTGGGCTCCCAAGACCCAAGTACGGTGGACTTTATTTTGGTTTCTGCTGGGGTCCTGCCTCATATTACCAGTGGTGGTTGGAGACCATTTGCCCTTAATACTCTCCTTATGTATTTTTGGGTTGGCCCTGGATTGTGTTCAGGGGACAGCGGACAAAGTGGAGGTGACTGGGTGTGAGATCATTAGGGCTCCCCACTGGGACGAGAGTACAGCAAAGTTCATGGTGGAGTACACCTCTCAGGCCCATATTGTGGCTCTGCCTCTAGTCCTGAGGTCACTCTGGATATATTCACCAGGCTGTCTACAAGTCTACGTGCCCATGTCCAAGACCTGGGGGGAGGGTCTGTAATGCCTATCAAGAGGTTTGGTCAGTCATGGTTCGACAGGGAATGTCGAATGCTTAGGCTTCACCTAAAAGCTGTGTATCATAACTATAGGGAGGCGAGTTCAGTGTCACTCCCCTCGGAATACATCACCCTTAGGGCACAGTATAGAGCCCTCATAAATATGAAGAAGAGAGCTTACTGGGACAGGCAATGGGGAAACCTACTGCGGGCAGCAGACACAGGGGACAGCAGAAAGTTCTGGCAGTTGACTAACAGTGCATTAGGAGGGAAGTGTAAGATCTCTGTACCAGTTGTGGCTCCAGCTACCTGGACAAACCATTTTGAGAAACTTTATAATACCAGCAGGAGGGTGGAGCCTCAGGATCTGATGTTTCTGGTTCTGGGAGACCTTCCTCTATGGCCTCCGGTGGTGGAGGAAGAAATTGAGCCTGTTGTTGAGTCTTTTTGTAATAACATGGCCCCAGGGATTGATCTTATCTAAGTGGAATATCTCAAAGCCCAAAAGGCTTGGTGATTCCCGATATTGGCCGCGGTATTTACTGTCATTAATACTACTGGGAGGATCCCGCAGGACTGGGATAGGGCATGTGTTGTTCCTATCTTTAAAAGAGGTTGTAAAACAGATTCCACAAATTATAGACCTATTAGTTTGCTATCAGTCATTGCTAAAATTTATGCAAAATATCTGTTGGGGAAGCTATCTGCCTGGATTGGTCAGTCTAATGCTCTATCATTGGAGCAGGTGGGATTCCAACAGGGCTGCTCGACGATAGTGCAATGTTACATTCTGCAACATCTGATAGCTAAATATAGGGCCCGGAATGACCCTTTGTTTGTCGCATTTCTGGACCTTAGGGCAGCGTTTGACTGGGTAGATCGGGTGGCTCTGTGATGAAAGCTCCAGGGCTCCACTATAGACAAACGACTTCTGGCCCTGATCCAGTCATTACATGCCCACTCGTCCCTTGTTGTGAAGTTAGATCAGCAAGGGCATATGTCACCGCCAGTTTCCACGCCGCTGGGAGTAAGACAGGGATGTGTGTTGGTCCCGGCCCTCTTCAATTATTTTATTGATGAGGTGATACCAACTATGGCCAAGTCCTGCTTCTTCCCTCCGAAGTTAGCAGCATGACACGTCGGCTGTCTCTGCTACGCCAACGATATCGCTTTGCTCTCCCAAATACGTGTGGGCCTGTTGCACCAGCTCCAGGCTTTTGCAGAGTTTTGCCATGCTAAGCATCTTAGTATCAATTATGACAAATTTAAGATTGTGATCGTTTCAGCCAGGTTAAAGAAATACTCCTGGGCCGTTGAAGGGAATACTATTGAACAGGTCCTGGCTTTCCGGTACCTGGGAGTCCTTTTTCATAGGTCATGTAGCTGGCGAGAACACGTCTTAAGGGCACTTAGAGGGGCGAAAGGTGCAGCGCAATCCATCAAGTGGTTATTTATCAAATGCGGACGATCGGCGGTGGTGGCGGCTCTACAGGTCTATTCTAGTAAAATCAAATCTCAGGTGCTATATGGGTCCGAGATATGGGCTCCATTTTGTGCGCATGAAATAGACAGACTTCAATCAGGATTCTTGCTGAGGCTGTTGGGACCCCCAAGGGGCACTCCATCAGTGACTGTTCGGATGTAATTGGGTCAGAAGGAATGGTCGCTGGGCGCTAATTTGCTAGCCCTTAAATTTTGGCTAAAGTTAAATCTGGCACAGGGCTCCTCCCAACTACTGAGGGAGGCTAGAGAGGACTCCTTCCAAAGCCCTTGGCTAATAAAGCTAAGGGACCAGTTAAAGGAGATGGGACTATCACTGGAGTACCTCCAGCATAAGCCCCCCACGTCTCTGAAGAAGGAAGTTGAAATGCGGGCCGAGGATATAACTAGGCAGTGTGAGCTAGGCCGATTGGGGAGGTCCCCCCATATGAAGGATTATCTAGTGTGGGTCCCAGGGATGGGGCAGGTTGCCCAGTATCTTTTAGCTCCGATCTCAGGGAGGGCTAAGCAGCTGATTTCCATTACTGGATTTAGTTAGGGTAGCCTGTGTACTGTGGTGGTGGTTGGTTTTCCAACGACCGTTAATAGGTTGCAGAGCAGCTGTGTTGTATTTATATAATGTTTATGTATATGTGTTGGTTTTATATATTGTATTTTTGCAATGGTCGCAGACCACGCAATAAATTACTTACTTACTTACTTAGAAACAGAAGTAGGGAGGTTTTCAAAGGCAGAATGGACCAAACATGAGTCTGGTCTTGGTTCATAATTAGTTGAATGAAAAGCTAATCATTTTCCATTGGTTGCACTGAAGTTTGGAGTTTGTGTTAAGAACCCAAAGGGGTGCTAACTCACACTGATACAACCCCCGGACAGTGCAACAGCCATGCAGCATTACAAATCTCAGTCCATTCTGCTGTGACAAAAGGAGTATGCACTTTTCTCCTTTGATGCCACTAATGTTGCTTTATGACAGCATAGACTTCGATCACTTCTCATTCAGTTGGTCACAGTCTCAAGAACACCTCTGCTTTCATTAGGCATGATGGTGTCACTAGTTTTAAACCATAGCCACTTGGTGGAGTTACCAATCAGTGTTAATCCCCAGTCGTTGAGAAAACACATATATTCCTGTGGTGTTATTACATATAACACTACATCTGTGTTTATCCATTGCATGTCACCTTGATGATGTCAATGAATTCCCAACTGTGATCCGGGTCAAAGAGAACACAGACCAAACAAGATCCCGTCCTTGCTCCCACTGAAGATCTCCCAATGGGTAGTACCATTTTCTCATGCTCACTAAAAATAATACTCTTTTGTGCAGGTGAAACAGGTATTTTGTTTAGTGGTCATGCATAAATGGCACTGCACTATATCTTAGAACACAGCAGAGTGCAATTTTGTGCATGCACACTAAACAAAATAGGTTTTGCAAATGCTGAAAAAATCCATGCAAGATCTCCACAGCCAATTCCAAGAATGCAGTTTAACTCTGCGAAGATGGGCACGGTAATAAATTTCATCCCTATACTGAGCATCTCCACCCTGGATGATAACCTTGGTGCAAACCAGCTGGTGGCAACAAGTTGCATTATTATCTATTATATGATGCAGAATGAATGCTGGGCATTTATGCACATATGTTTCAGGGAAACAAAACTTACTTTTCAGGCTAAAATCATGTCATGTTCAACAGCCGGCCCTTATTCAATGCAATCTTGATGGATGTCCCTTGGTCTACTTGCCCCAAACTCACAATGGTTGGGAATAGTGTGCATTCCCTGTAATGTCTGCAGAAGTTGTAGATCTGACAATTGTGGAGGAGATGAGAAAATAGAACTCAGAACATGGTGCTAGATTTTTAAATCAGGAAATAATCATGGAGACTGGAAGGAGCTAGAGTGGCTCCACAAAGTCACCTCACAAAACTCCATGTCTCTTTGGTCTCTTGGATGGCCACAAAACACTGCATGTATCTACAATACAATCAGCTGCATGTAAGGAAAAACACGGGGCAGCAGCTCCACAGTTCTGAGGATCTTCCATCATACATCTGTCTTACAACAGCATGAATATTTGCAAGAACACACATAACAGAAAATTATGAAAAGAAATGAATAATGCTATGTGTAGTAATACCCTGTATCCTTGAAAAGCAAGCTTCCAGATACTTGAGAAACGTAAGACCAGACATTCAGCTAATGTAAATATAGCTCAGCTAAATTCAATGGTGCAAGGCCAGTTTGCACAGCTAAGAATAATATCTAACAATCTCTAGGAGATTTACTGGCAACTCTTAGGTTTATCAGATCTTTACATAAGCAAAAGAGTTTGCGTCACATGCCTGGTATAATGTGCTATCAGTCTTTTCTATGTCCAGTCTGCTTAAGTCCTGCTCAGCTGGGAGAATAGTATTATGGCTAACCAGCTCCTCTGAATACAACTGTACATTACTGACAGCATTCAATAACATTGTTCAATGACAGTGTGTTGCCATGGTAAATCAAGCCTGTCCAAATAACTTATACTCAATAAAGATACTAATAGACAGCTATGACTTTTCATACTACTTAATCCTGACAGACAGAAGTCAGATTACTAAAACAATTAAAATGTCATGCTTCCCAATGTGACAAGTGTTCCTGAGTGACAGAGCGCTCACAAAAGGACTCAAGATTCCTGTGGCAGATGGTTTACGTGATAAGCTGTTTCTTAGACTACAACAAACTAGGGGCATTGACCTTCTTCACTTGTGTGAGAGGACAAGGCTTATACTATAGTTTTAGTCAAGGGCCTGTATTTACTGCTTTGTGACAATACACAGTGTTTCTTATGTTATCAACCAATCCCTGCAGTAATAGGCTGAATGTGTGGTGAAGTTGAAGCTGTGCGCAGGGCCTTAAAATCTTGACTCTGGTTCCACCTTATTGCTTGAGCCTGGCCTGCGTCTGCCAGCACAGCTGCCATCTCTGAAGGAGCATAAGTCTGAGCCATGCTCAGAGTCTGCAAAGCACACAGCCTTGAACACAAGGGCCTCTAGGAGCTGATATCATCTGGGATCTTGGGGAAAAGATTCAGGTGGCGTGGATGCCTAGAGCCTCTGAGATTCAGGTGTGGTGAGTGGCTTAGAATCTGTACATTGGGCACGCGGTCCCATTAGCTTGGAACTGCACCAGTCTGGGAGCTTTGAGAATTTTACCGGGAGGCCTGCAGGCCATAATACTGGCTGTTTTCAAACAAGCACAGCTGGGGGTGGGGGATCCGCTGAGTGAAACAGTTATGAAACACCATCTTAGGTGGAGTGTGTGGGGAGGGATTCTAACGGGTGGCTCACTGGGTGGCCATTGTACCCCTTCAGACAGCCTCCATGCACTCCCGCTACCACAGACCAGTCATGCAAACAATTCAGACGGGTGGCCATTTCTCTTCCCCCCACCCAGCAACACGCCCGCCCCCCACAAGCCCTGACCAACATCTCGCCCTCTGCCATAACACACAGCTGCTGACACCATAGAAACATGAAGCTGCATGAAATAACCACTTCCTGCCCAGGTACCAATGCAGCTTCTGCAACTGCAGTGCTGGCAGTCCTGGGCTACAATGGAGGTGCATACTGGGTGGGACATGTGGGAAACTGCTGTTCAAGCAATTGTCTTCCATGGCATTGACTCCTCTCTCGTGTGTCGTATGAAGGGCTTATTGTGCTTTTAGCTAAAATGGTGGTGTATTTCATGTGCTTCTTTTAAGGGCTCCCCAGAGAGCTCCCAACATGGTTGTGGATGGGATTGGGGAAGCAGCCAGATGGAGACCTGTACTTTGTTGTGGGTGGGCTCCCCAGTAGGGGTGTGAACACCGGGGGGTTCGGGGTTCGGCCTGTTCGGGGTTCAGCGAATAGTTCGGGTTTGGACTATTCGGCCCAAACCTGTTCGGGGGGAGAACTCATTTGGATGGGGGACAGGGGGGAACCTGGTTTTTCCTCCCCCTGAAGGTTGTGTGGGGGGAAGGGGCACTGGGGTTCACTACCCCCCCCAAGTGCCTAGCCTCATAATATTTTTTTTAACCCCCCACCCCAGGGATTGCCCTACCTGGTGGTGCTGGGGCTTTGGCCCTGGGTTTGGTGGTGCAGCGGCAGCAGCAGCGGGTCCAGAAGTGCTCCGGTCACTCCAGTCACATGACCCAGAAGGCCTAGTAGAGACCTGAAGCGCTCCGGAGCGCCATAGGACCTGCTGCCGCCACTGCTGCCGGACCTGGAGCTGGAGTCCCGGCACCACCAGGTAGGTCAGGCATCGTCAGGGTGGGGGTGGAGGAGAGCCCCAGTGCCCCTTCCACTCGTGCAGCCTGGAGGGGAGAGGGAGGAGGGAAAATCCAGTTCCCCCCTGTCCCCCACCCCCACCTGAATGGGTTCAGAACCCAAACTTTGTTCGGCCAGTTCGGGCAGGGGGCAGTTCGGTTCAGGGTGTTCGCAAATAGGCTGAACACCCTGAGTTCGGGCTGAACGCCGAACCCCCGAACCGTGTTCTCACATTCCCTACTCCCCAGTTCACACAGACAGGGGATGTGTGAGAGCCTCTCTCCATGCACTATATTCCCTCCCCCCACATGGGCACTCTGGCTTTTTCTCTGATGCTCTGTGAGTGGCTATAAGTGTGCTGCATGGATCACGGGAGTGCACACACGCCAATGCCACCCTCAGATGGGTGTTTGGATATGTGGCTCATGGGTGGACCTGTGTGGTTGCATCTCATCTAAAAGTGGCCACTGAGGGAAGTCTTGGACAATCAGATTGAGATGGTGATTAGGGCTAGGGAGGGTGCTGTCTCCTTTTTAAAATCCATATTTTGGGGCTTGTTGCAGTTTTCACCCTTTCTGCTGCATGTGTTTTAGTTTTTTATTTTATTTTATTTTAGCATTTTGGTTTTGGTTTTATTTGCACGTGATTTTGTTTTTTATTAGTATTATCTATTTATTCTCAGAGTACAGTTCAAATTATTGTTTTTGGTGATTATATATTTGTTTTACTGTCTATGGTGGAAGCTAATGCTGATTATCTATATCTATTTATTTATCTACTATTTATCTAGTACAACAGAATTCAGTTGCAATATACAGGATTTTTTTAAATGAGCAAAGATTGAGGGCAGATGTCCGTGTCCACCAAGGGGAATGTCTGCAGGGTGTCCACACACATGACACATGGGGAGTGCTTCACACGGGCGCATCCCTGGGTGTCCATTGTGCCCGCTCAGGCAGCATCCATGTACTCCTTCCAGTCCACTATGGACTGGCCATGCAAACAATTAATGCAGGTGGGTATTTCCCCTCCCTCTACCCAGCAACATCCCCCACCCTAATCCCCACCCAACTGCCTGCTCTCTGCCATGACACACAGCCCTGGATGCCATGGAAACATGAAGCCAGTAACCCTTTTCTGCCCAGGAGACAGTGCAGCTGCTGGAGCTGCTGGCAGTCCCAGGCTACAATGGAGGTGCATATTACTGGGTGGGAAATGTAAGAAACTGCTGTCCTCCATGGCATTGGCTATTTTCTTGTGCATGACAAGGAGTTTGTTGTGCTTCGAGCCAATGTGGTGGTGTATTTCATGCATGTGTCCTTTAAGAGCTCTCAAGGGAGCTCCCAGCAGGGCTGTGGGCAGGAGCAGGTAGGCGGTTAGACTTCAGGCTCGTATGCTGGTATGGGTGGGAGTCTGGTTATTATGAGTGTGGAATGCATGGGTGCCTATCTCCACACCCCCTTTTGCCTTGCCCCACATGGGGCACTCTGGATTTTTTAGGAGTGCTCCACGTGTGGCTGGTGTGTGGGTCACGTGGAGCACACCTTCAAATGAGCAGTGGATGTGTGGGCACGTCTCATTTTTTTAAAAAACTTCATTTTTTATCATGTGAAGCATTTCAAAACTTATATAGTTATGCTAATTAGACAAATTATTCAGATTTTTGGCTTGCAGAATTTTAGCTTTTTAATACAATAAACATGGGTCTCTGGCTTTTTGTCTGTTAAAAATAAATAAAGCAAAAATTAATAGTTAACACAACTTGATGATGTTTATAGCTTGATACTTATAATGTGCCCTTTCATCATGAAGTAACTAAATCATATTTTAATTGTGTCACAGTTGTCACAGTTGGTGCTGACAACTTATAAATTAATTTGAAGTGTGAATTTGAAAATGGAATTTTTTGATTGTTGCCTTTATAGGAAAGTATAGAGATTTCTCTCCTTGCTGAAGAACAGGCCTCCTTGATATCTTTCCTTCAGTCTGAATAATAATTGCTAAAAGGAGCATTTTCAGTCTCACAAAATCCTTTCCTTTTCCTCATCATGAAAAAAAAAATACACAAGAACAGAAATACTAATCAAGACATTTTAAGCAAATGTGAACTGGTGATTACTAATAGCAATTTGTAATTAATAGCAATGCAGTTCTTTCTGCCTCCGTATTAGCATTCAAATTCTTCGTGTCCCCTGTTGCAGAGTCTCAACAAGAAAACACTTAAAGATAATTAAGTACATATACATTTTTAACACACTCTCAATTTCTCCTTTACTTACCAATTCTGAGTTTATCATGCTCTTCTTCATCTTAATACAATTAATTCAGTCACTATCTCCTAAATCAGGGTTCATTAATTGAGTGACTCTAGGTGTGAATTATGTCTTCTCATGGTAATAAATGCTTGGTATTATACAAAACAACAACTTGAACTGAAATGAATAGCAAATTCTTTATTTATAAATATAGTACACATATCCAAATACCCAAATTATATTCATCCACCAACGCAAGATTTGTACATCTACTGTTTCAGGTATTTTGTTTCAGGTGCTTCAGTTATTTCTAAAGCTGAATGGGTAGAAGTTTATTCTTGGCAGGTAGTATTTGCTTTTTCAGGTAGCCCTTCAAGTACCTGAATCTATGAAAAGAATGAGTACTCACATCACATATTCCATTTTTAGAAGTTGTATTTCATTCTTCTCCCCCATTTCAAGCCCCCAGTTGCTTGAAAGGCAACGCGCTGGCAGCTGGGTGAGAAGCCCCATTTTCCTTACCATCCCTGGTGGCTGTGGCTGCAGAGGGGGCTCTGGGCGGTGCTGCTTGCCTTGGTTGGAGAGGATACCTGCAGGGGGAATTAAAACTGGTGAGTGGCTGAGGCTGCTCGCTTCCCCCCCCCCGGACATGCCCCCATCCGTTTGAAAGGCAACGCGCTGGTGGGCCATGGGGCCGGTGGGCCGTGGCCAAAGGGTGCGGTCCTTTGGGGCCCTTTGGGGTTTGAAGGTGGGAGAGGGGGGTAACTCCCTTTAGAAGAGGTTTTTAATTCTATTTTTGTTGCAAGCTGTGTGTGGGGGGTGGCTTTTGTTCTGTGCAGGGCTAGGGAGTGGGGTGGGGGGTGTAGGAGGGTTGGTTAGAGGGTTGATGGTGGGGGTTCCCAAAACTAGCCCTGGTGACAGCAGGGGAGGTGTGGGGGGGGGAGGGTATTGGGGGGAAGGGGGAGGAGCCCATACCCGGTG
>QEPC01003283.1:29840-59856 GCA_003113815.1 Sphenodon punctatus
CTTTTGACACCGTGGACCATGGGCTGTTGTTGAGATGGCTGCGTGACCTGGGGGGTCTGGATGGGACTGTTCTTGAATGGTTCCGTTCATTCCTCTAGGGGAGAAGCCAGCGGGTGGTGCTGGGGGAGGAGACATCTTGCCCCCGCGCCTTATCATGCAACATTCCTCAGGGTTCCATTCTGTCTCTATTATTATTTAGTGTTTATATGCAGCCTCTGGGGGAGGTCGTGAGGGGGTTTGGGGTGCTTTGTCACCAATATGCTGATGATACTCAGCTGTACCTTTCTTTTTCAGCGGACCCAGACCCTGCTATCTCGGTGCTATCCCAGTGTTTGGAGGCCATGGTGGAATGGATGTGGCAAGCAGACTGAAGCTCAACCCTGATAAGACGGAGGTGATGGTGGTGGGGAGAGTGAAGGAGGTGTCGGCCACCCTTATTGGGGGGGGTTCGCCCTGCCATAGCTCAACAGGTCTGGAGTCTGGAGGTGGAGCTGGATGCGGACCTCCACCTGGAGTGACAGGTGGAGGCAGTTGCAAAGGCTGCCTTTCACCAGTTATATCTGGTGCGGAGGCTGCATCCATTCGTCTCCGGCCCGGGCCTGGCCTCCCTCATCCATGCCTTCGTCACCTCGAGGCTGGACTATTGCAATGTGCTCTACGTGGGGCTTCCCTTGTGTTTGGTTCGGAGGCTGACGCTAATGCAAAATGCGGCGGCCCATCTCCTTTCCAGGACGGGTCGACGGGAGCACATAACACTGGTGCTTCGGGCTCTGCACTGGTTGCCGATAGCGTGCCGAGCCAGATTCAAGGTGTTGGTATTGATTTACAAAGCCCTGCACAGTCTCGGCCCCTCATACCTCAGGGACCACCTTGCCCTCCGCGCCCCGGAGCGGCTCCTTCGGTCTGCCGGGGGTGGCTTCTTGGAGGTCCCCTGCGTTAAGCAGGGGGCCACAATGGAGAGGACATTCTCGGTGGCCAGGCTGCGTCTCTGGCACTACCTGCCAGAGGAGGCCCGCCTGGCCCCAAGCCTATTAGTATTTCGGCGAAAATGCAAGACCTGGTTTTTCACCCGGGTCTTTGGGGATGGGGTTGGGTAGTTGAGTTTTATTCCCCTATCCCAAGTAATTTATATCCCAGGCCCTGTTTATATGTCATTTTAATGTTTATATGTCATTTTAATGTTTATATGGTATTTTAAGTGTTTGGATTGTTTTAAATTGTATTTATTGTTGGAAGCCACCGCGAGCTGTGTTCAGGAGGGGCGGGGTAAAAATTTAATAAATAAATAAATAAAATAAATAAATTCCTCCCAGGTTTTTGGTTTAGTTATATTGGTTGTTTGGTCATTCTGGTATTTTCAGGTATATCATTTTTGGGAACTGCATATGCACAATAGCATTAAAATTGCCAAAATAATGTAGTCAAAATAATCAAACAATCAAACTAACTAAGAATTCTGACTGAAAAAAATGAAAAACCAGAAAAAAAAAGGAATAATCAAAACAGATGCCCAGTGGAGCATAAACAGATAATTGTCTCAGTGGAGCATAAACTGCCTTGTGTGAAGCCTAGACCCCATGTATCTGCGAGATTGCCTCATTCCCTGGGTGCCGTATTGGCCTCTGCGATCATCGGGGAGTGCCCTCCTGGAGGTCCTCTATGTTTCTCGGGGGGTGACGATGGAGAAGGCATTCTCGGTGGCTGCATGGAGGCTGTGGAATTCCCTTCCAGATGAGGCTCGGGTGGCCCCGACCTCCCCACTTTTCAACGGATGTTTAAGACTTGTTTGTTCCATCTGGCATTTGGCGAGAGAGATGGGTGAGGATGGGGTGTTTTTTTTGGGGGGGCTAGTCAATTCATTGACTTGGTTGTTTTTGCTTGATTATTTATGTATATATTTATGTGCATATTTATTCTGTATTTTATATTTTATGAATGTGTTAGGGATTATGTCATTTTATATTATGTGTATTTTAGCAGGTTTTTAGAGGTGTGTTAGCTGCCCCAAACTGCTTATGCAGGATGGGGCGGGGTGCAACTAGTTAAAATAAATAAATAATGAGCTCGATCCCTAAACACTTACGTGCACAGCTTAGGCATGTGGGCCATAGTCCCACCTGCACAGGTGTGTGCAAGATGTGCATGCAAGTTGCACGTGTGATTTGTGCATGCTGTTTGCATGGAACTTGGGCTTTGGGATCAAGCACATCAGTTATTACTTGAACTGACACTTTTTGTTCAGGTATATTATTCCATTTTTTTCCCAGGTACTTATTTGATCTTGAGTATTTTGTTAATTTTGATATTTCATGTCAGTAGTCTTCACCTATAAAGCTCTTCACAACCTCGCTCCCCCCTACCTCTCTGCACTTATCGCCCTCCATACTCCAGCCCGTGCACTTCGCTCCTCCTCTGTCCCTTCTCTCACCCTTCCACGCCTTCCCTGCTCCCCTAAGCGCCTTCGTCCCTTCTCACTTGCTGCCCCCCATGCCTGGAACTCCCTCCCTGTCCACATCCGCCTTGCCCCCTCCCTTCATACCTTCAAATCTCTCCTTAAAACTCACCTCTTTCGCTCTGCTCTGTCTGACTCTTTATCCTGCTGAGCCACTATTCCTATACCTACGATCGGTTTACCCTTATCCTTGCAACATGGACCTGCCTGCTGTCATTCTCATCGTAACCAAGCCAAGTACGTGCGCTTGAGACCTTGCATCTTCATGAATGCTAGACCCCTTGTCTCTCCCTCTGTTCCCCTTCCTAAGTCTCTCCCCCAGCACCTGTCTCTCAGATTGTAAGCCCTAGGGGTAGGGACCATGTCTATTTTATTACTTTGTAAAGTGCCAGGTACACTGCTGGTGCTATATAAATGTTTGTTAATAATAATAAAATAATAGTCTTAGCTTGCTTAGATATTTTGGTTGCTTCACTAGGATTAGATGCTAAATTACACTTATGAAGTAACCAAACTATACCCCCTCCCCCCAAAAAGGAAATAACCAAATAAACTTGAATACCCAAAGCATAATATCAACGTGGATGACATAACCAAAGTACCTGAAACAAAATATTAAAAACTGATATTTTGATTCAGTGATGGAAGCAGGAAGTGAATAGTGTTTCAGATCTACTTTGTCCCTAAAGAAACAAATAACCCCAAATCATTGAAATTCAGGATTCAACTGGGGTATTCATAGTTTCATCTCTAATACCAACATTTCTAATGTTTCCGTGTACTACCCTACGCTAAGTACTATAAATAAACATGATAGCAGACAGTAGGAGTGAAACCAGAATTTTGCCCATTCTGATTTTCATTCAGAAACAGGCAATTTACCCATTCTGATCAGGAATCAGAATGGGCAATATTTCATCCAATTCCAATCAAAATCAGATGAAATATTAAAAAACCAAAAAGACAAAAAGCCACTGCTCATGCAAAAAATGGCCACTGGGCTGATTTGCATCCAGTGGCCTTTTCCACATGCTCGGTGCGGCCACCAAGAACGCCCTCTCCATTATGGCCCCTAAGATACCTGGAGGACCTCCAGGTTGGAGCTACTCGATGACCGCAGGGGCTGATCCAGAGCCCAGGGAGTGAAGCAGTCTTGCAGGTAAGTGGGGTCTAGACCATATAAGGCTTTATAGGTCAACAACAACACATTGAATCAGGTCCAGAAGACTATGGGCAGCCAGTGCAGAGACTGGAGAAACAAACTGGTGTTAAGTGCTCTCAGCGGCACATTCCAGTAAGGATATGGGCTGCCACATTCTGAACCAGCTGCAGCTTCCTAGCCATCACCATGGGTAGCCCCACGTAGAGCGCATTGCAGTAGTCAAGTCTTGAGGTAATGAGTGCATAGATGATGGTATCCGGGTCAGCCTCCAAAACATACGGATGAAGCCAATGCACCAGATGTAATTGACAAAACGTGCCTCTCGCCATAGCATCCACCTGCACATCCAGGCAAAGCTGACAATCAAGGAGTATGCCCAGTAGAGGTGGGACCCCGGGCCCATTACCGGCTACCGGATTTACCAGTTACCGGTTCTCTAAGAACCAGATTCCCGGATTAAATCCGGTATACCGGTACCGGTTTTATTTCATTGAGTTCAATGGGGCACTGTGTCCCCATTGAAATCAATGAAATAAATAAATTCCTCCCCCCTCCCCCTCCCAGGCTGCGCGGGTGGAAGGGGGGACACCCCCCACCCACCCTTCCCAGCCTGGATTTTTGTTTAAAAAAAGACTCAGAGGCGAGCCCACCCCCCAGCACCAGCGGCCGCGGCGTCCCCGCAGCCGCCGGTAAGTATGACCCGATCCCTGGGGGGGGTGTTTAACACCCCCCCAACCCCCCAGGGATCACCCCTACTAAAGTTCAGTGCTTGCTTACCTTGCGGAGCTCCGGCGGCGGCGGCGGGCGGTCCGGCGGCCTCAGCGCCGGCTGTGGCTGCCGGCGTCAGAGACGCTCTAGGCCTTCCGGGGAAACCCGGAAGTTCCCCGGAAGGCCTAGAGCGTCTCTGACGCCGGCAGCCACAGCCGGCGCTGAGGCCGCCGGACCGCCCGCCGCCGCCGCAGCCGGAGCTCCGCAAGGTAAGCAAGCACTGAACTTTAGTAGGGGTGATCCCTGGGGGGTTGGGGGGGTGTTAAACACCCCCCCCAGGGATCGGGTCATACTTACCGGCGGCTGCGGGGACGCCGCGGCCGCTGGTGCTGGGGGGTGGGCTCGCCTCTGAGTCTTTTTTTAAACAAAAATCCAGGCTGGGCAGGGTGGGTGGGGGGGTTTCCCCCCTTCCACCTGCGCAGCCTGGACTCGGGGAGGGTTTGTTTTTTTTAACTTTTTTTGTGGGGCTTTTTACATTGCAGCCATTTTTAAATGGCTACAATGTAAAAAAATCCAGTACCCGGAATCCGGTAACCGGACCTGATTTACCGGGTCGAATCCGATAATGCCGGTACGCCTGGTACCGGCATTATCGGATTCCGGATTTACCGGTTTTCCCACCCCTAATGCCCAGACTACGTACCTGAGAGATGAGGGGGGGGATGCACCCCATTGATAACAGGGGCCTCAACCCCCATGCCTCTGTTCACCAGCATCACCTCTGTCTTATTGGGATTCAGCCTCAGACGTCTTATCCTCATCCAGTCCCTAACAGCTGCCAGACACTGAGTAAGGAGTGAAACAGCCAGGTCAGGGTCTGATGAACATGAGAGATAGCGTTGGGTGTCATCAGCATATTGATGACACCAAATGCCAAACCTTCTCATGACTTCACCCAGCGGCTGCATGTACATGTTGAACAGAAGAGGAGATTGAATAGAGTCTTGCGGGACTCCACTCGTGAAGTCACGAGGGGATGAAAAACATTCCCCTAGCACCACATGCTGAGTTGTTCTGGACAGGAAAGGGCAGAACCGTTCAAGAACAGTCCCACCCACCCCATCTCAGTCCCGCAAATGAGCTACCAACATCTCATGGTCAACGGTATCAAAGGCTGCTGACAGATCTAAAAGGAGCAGGAGAGACAACTGCCCCCGATCCATGTCACGGCGAAGGTCATCAACCAGTGCCACACGTGCAGTCTCAGTGACATGTCCCAGGCAAAAGCCGGACTGCGAAGGATCTAGGAGTCCGATGCAGTCCAGATTGTCCTGCAGGTGCTGGGCCACAACCCGTTCAATAACCTTCCCTAAAAAGGGAAGATTAGAGACTGACCAATAGCTGGCCAGGTAGTCAATGTCAAGCGATGGTTTTTTGAGCAGAGGCCGCACCACTGCCTCCTTGAGGCAGTTTGGTACTCTGCCCTCCCATAGGGAGGCATTGACTACCCCAGCCAGCAACAGTCCCAATGTCTTCCGGCTGACCTTGAGCAGGCAGGAAGGGCACAGGTCAAGTTCACAATACATGGTCCTAAAAGCTCCCAGAACATCTTCCCCAACGGTGGACAACACCGTCTCAAACTGATTCCACAAAAAAGAACCAGACAGGGAGTCCCTAACCACTGATTCTCCTACTGCAATAAATGCAGCGTCGAAGTGATGCTGAAAATTAGTGATTATCTCCACTAAATACTTAAACATGTCACAGTGGGTGCTGGACAAGTCCAGCTCCAGTTGGAGGGAGACCGTACTGACCAGCCTCCTCACCACCCGACAAAGCTTTTCTGGATGAGATTTTGCAGGTGCTATGAGAACAGCAAAGAACCCCTTCTTGGCTTCCCGTTCAGCCACAACATAGGCTCCTCAACTCGCTCTATGCTGCAATCTATCGGCCTCAGCCCAAGAACGGAGCCACCATCGCTCTAACCACCTCCCCTCCTGTTTCATCAACCTTCCTCCCCCAATCCCTCCACCCCCATTGGGGAAGAGAAATGTCTGTCCTAACCAACCCCCAAACAACCCCCCTTTAAAGGAACCCACCCGAACCACAGACTCCACACAACCCAGCAGATACCTCCCACATAAAACACCATACAACCCCCCCCCAACAGCACCCTCTAGATCTCTGGTGCCCACCGAAGGGCAGCCCCAAAGGGCCCTTTTGCAGCGTGCTTTTGGTGTGCAGTATGTGGCGCTGCTGGAAGGCATGCCACCTAAATCCTCTTCCCCTGGCCAGCTGGGTCACACCGGAAGGGAATCCCTCGCCCCGCCCTGCTCCCTCTGTCTCGGGGAGGAGATGATTGTCAATTTTGGGCCCTCAGGGACTCCCCACCCTGGCACCTGGCTCATTGCCAGCTCAGGTAGCCCAAGGAGAGTGAGCCCACCAAGCTCCCTGCAGCGGTGCAAGAAGGTCTGGTGGTGCTGTGGCACTGCCAGAAGGCACGCCACCTAAATCCTCACCCCCACCCCCACTCCACTGGCTGGATCACACACGGAGGAAATCCCTGGCCCTGCCCGCTCCATATTTCCACAGGGAGGGGGAGCTTATAGTAAAACCTGGGCCCTCAGGGATGTCCCACCTTGAAGCCTGCCTGCTTGCCGGCTCAGGTAGCATGACAGCGAGCCCACCTATTTTCCAGCTCCCTAGAGAAAATTCTTGTGAGATTTTGGGCCATGGCCTGAGAACTCATTGATATCTCAGTCCTGGTACAAGATCTCATTATTTATCTCACAAATAATCAATTAATTTAATTAATTAATTAATTAATTAATTAATGAATTCATTAATTAATTAAATTCACTGTGGCCACCAGGGCCGTTCTGTGAATGCACAGCCATTTTCTAAAATAGCACTGGTGCTGCTGGCACTATTTTTGTAAAAAACAACAAAAAGGGCTTTGCATGTGCAGAATGACCCTGGTGGCCATTTTGTGTGTGCAGTTTTTTTGTTTTGTTGGTTTTTTAAAATAAAATTATTTTCTTCCTCCTCGCATCCCCCATTCCTGCATACAGAAGTAGAGCAGCAAGAGACTCAGTGGCTGGAGCAGCCAAGTAAGTAAATCATGGATGGGAAGGAGGATAGCTTTGAAAGGCTCTTTTTTGTTAAAAGTGTAGAGGGAGGAATAGCTGTCTTGAGCTTCTTGCTCTTCTTGGCGAGAATCCAGGTATTTTCTTGGCTCATTCTGCTCTGAAAGAATGAGCCAAGAACCCATTCTGTGTTTTGATTAGGTTTTATAACACATCCTGAGCCCTTAGGACAGGGCAAGATACACATCCAAATAAATAAATAATCCTCAGGGGGAAGAGAATTCCAAAACAGGGAAGAAGCCACAGAGAATTCCTCTGCCCACAGTGACCCTTGCTGTTTGTAATTAGCATGCTGAAGACATGGCCAAATAAGCATTCCCCGAAGACTGTTGAGGGTGCCATCAGTGATAGGGGAGGTGGCACTCCCTAAGGTATGTTGGGATAAGTTATCTAGGTCTTTGTAGGTCAAAGCTAGCACCTAGATTTGGGCCTGTAAGGCTATAGGACGCCAGTGCAGATGCTGAAGCACTGTGGTTGTAATGGTGTAATGATAGAGGGTATATCTTTAATCCTCAGGGTGCAATCTTCCATCCATGAAAGTTAATTAGAGTGCTTTAATAAAGCAAATTTCCCCCTTGTGTCCCTTAGCAAGGAGAAATACTCCAGGTCTGCCCTGAAGGTGTGTTTCCCCCTCAGTTCTGAAATCCCAGGGTACAACATCGCCTCATCCAGGAAACACCTCTTCTGCAAATTAAATAATTCAATTAGCCCATTATAGAACTGGGGGTTAGGGGTATTTTATTTTTTAAAAGATATCTTTTCCCTCCATTCCTGCCACTGAGACCTAAGAGAAGTACTAAGTTTGTTTTCTGGGGCTCAAATGTTTTGGGGGATCTAGGAATTCATATTCCCTTCCCCTGTTCTGAAATTCCAGGATACACAAGCATACACATGTCCCCATGTCCTATAATTTTGCCCATGTTTATTACTTTATAGACATAAACATTTCCGTTTATAGCTTCTGCCATTTGACATTCTAAAAGCTGCAGGGAGCGAAACCCACACATAGCAGGCCTTAAAATCTTGCCATTTTAGTTAAAGTAGATAATTTTACCTCAGTATCTGCAATATTCCTTTGTACTTTCATATACTCATAAAAATAGCATGAATTATAGACATACTGAGTTCTGTTCACTGCAAATACTTATTTGGGGCAATTTTAAAGTGGCCATTAACTTGTATAGTTAGAGATCTTTTAAGCTAAGACACAGATTCTTGATTTTAGTTCTGTTTTGGGAAGTAAAACTTCATTTTAAAAATTATTATTTTATTTATTATTATTAGCAAGCATTTAAATAGTGCCAGCATACCTGGTGTTTTACAAAGTAATGGAATCAACACGATTCCTGCCCTAGGGTTTGCAATCTGAGAGATGGGGGAGACGAAGGAAGGGGAACAGAGGGAGAGACAAGGAGTGTAACATTCACGAAGATGTGAGGTCCCAGGTGCACGCACTTGGCTTGGTTACATCGAGAATGATGGCTGGTTGGTCCATGTGATGAGGATATGAGTACACAGACCTCAGGTAACAGATTGTACTGGATGGAAGGTATCAGCAGGAGTTAGGTGAGGGGAGCGAAGAATCAGGGAGAGCAGAGCAGAAGAGGTGGGTCTTGTGAACAGGATTTGAAGGTATGAAGGGAGGGGGCAAGGCAGATCTGGGCAAGGATGGAGTTCCAGGCATTGGAGGGGGGACAGCTAGGGAGAAGGGACGAAGGCAGTTGGGGGAGCAGGGTAGGTATGGGAGGATGAGAGAGAGGACAGAGGAGGAGCGGAGTTCATGGACTGTAGTATGGAGGGAAATTAGTGCAGAGAGGTAAGAGGGAGAAAGGTTGTGAAGAGCTTGATAGGTGAAGACTAGGCAGGATTCATTTAGGAAGGGGGAGCCAGTGAAGAGAGGAGAGGACGGGCTGCATGTGGTCGAAGCGACAGGCGAGGTGGATAACCCTGGCAGCAGAGTTTTGGATGGAGATAAGCGGAGAAAGGTGAGCGCAGGGGAGGCCAGTGAGAAGGAGGTTACAGTAATCGAGTTGAGAGATGACCAGGGCATGAAAAAGGGTTTTGGCACAGGACATAGAGAGAAAAGGGTGTATCTTAGCAATGTTATGGAGGGAGAAGTGACAGGATTTGGCAACAGAGTCGATATAAGTTTTAAAAGAAAGTGGTGAGTCAAAGATAGACGTTAGGGGTGGGACATCAGGCAAAATACTGGCTACCGGTTTTACCGGTAACTGGTATGCAAAATACCGGGTTACCGGATTAAAACCGGATTACCGGTGCTGGATTTATTACATTGATTTCAATGGGGAACTGTCCCCATTGAAATCAATGGAATACCTCCCCCCTCCCCCTCCCAGGCTGTGCGGGTGGAAGGGGGGTCACCCCCCACCCACCCTGCCCAGCCTGGATTTTTCTTAAAGATATTCACCAGAAGTCCCTACTAGTGCGGACTCCGGGCCGCCGCCGGTGACCCGGAGCCCGCACCAGCAGGTACTAGGTTGATCCCTGAGGTGGGGGGTGGTTTAACACACACACCACCCCAGAAATTACCCTACCTCCCCACCCAGGGATCGCCTACCTTTGGCGCTCCGGGCTGTGGCGGCAGCAGTCCGGCGGCTTCAGCATTGGCTGTGGCTGCTGGCTTCAGTGCTTTCTAGGCCTTCCAGGGAACTTCTGTGTTTCAACGGAAGGCCTAGAAATGCTGAAGCTGGCAGCCACAGCCAGCGCTGAAGCCTCCGGACCGCTGCCGCCGCTGCCGCCTGGAGTGCCAAGGGTAGGCGATCCCTGGGTGGGGAGGTAGGGTGATCCATGGGGTGGGGAGTGTGTTAAACCACCCCCCACCCCAGGGATCACCCTAGTACTGACAGTACCTACCTGCTGGTGCGGGCTCTGGGTCGCTGGCGGCGGCCTGGAGCCCACACTAGCAGGGACTTCGGGGATTTTTTTTTAAAAAAAAATCCAGGCTGGGCAGAGTGGGTGGGGGGTGTCCTCCCTTCCACCCACGCAGCCTGGACTGGGGAGGGAAAGTGTTTGGGGTTTTTTCTTTTCTTTTTTTACATTGCGGCCATTCATTTCAATGGCCGCAATGTAAAAGATACGGTACCGGTAATACCCCTCCCAAATACCGGATTAATCCAATACTGCCGGTACACCAAAATACCAGCAGCATCGGATACCGGAAGATCCGAACGTCCCACCCCTAATAGATATGGGCTTGGGGGGCAGGAAAGATTGTGACCCCATCAATAAGGATTGACAGGGAGGAGGAAGAGGAAAGATGAGGGGGGAAGATAAGGAGTTTAGTTTTAGCTATGTTGAGTTTGACGTTGACTTTGAGACATCCAGGTAGAGATATCAGAGAAACAGCTGGTGAGGTGAGCTTGAACAGATGGAGAGAGAGAGAGGCAGTAAAGAGATAGAGTTGAGTGTCATCAGTGTAGAGGTGATATTGGAAACCATGGGAGGTTTGCCTAGGGACAGGGTGTAGATAGAGAAGAGGAGAGGGCCAAGGAGAGAGCCTTGGGTAACACCAACTGAGGGTGTCTTTAGACATAATGCTGTTCAGTGTTCTGTAACACGGTATCCTACTGTCACAGTGTTTAGACATACCGTCAACATAGTGTTCACCCCAAACACTGATTAAACTTTCAAGACCTGGCAGTTGTTCACTTCCAGTGTTTGGGGTGAACACTGTGTTGATGGTATGTCTAAATGCGGTGACGGTAGGACACTGTGGGTATTTTCAGACGTTACGAGATCACAGTCAACCACAGTGAACCACGGTCAATCCCGCGGCGGGGCCAAAGAGCCCTGAACGTCTATCTCTCGGGCGCCAGATGTTCACCACAGTCAATCCCCAGCAGGGGTCAAAATTAACCACCCTTCCGGAGCTCCGGCCTGGACCATCTCCGAAAGCGTGGTCAAAGTGATTCCCACCGGGAAACAAAAAAAAAGTAACATCTGAATGGCAACCACCAGCTGGAATCAAGCAGAACAATTCCCAGCTGGGGATAAAGCCTGTCTCTTATACACATCTAGATGTGTATAAGAGACAGGCATGCAGCATCGCTGTCAGGCAACGAGCAACAACATGGGCTGGGGAGGGAGATTTAAAGGGCACACAGCAGCAGGGGGACATGGCGGGATGGAGCAAGGTGGAAGGGAGAGGGGAGCGGAGGGTGAGCGAGCAGAGGAGGAGGTGGAGGAGGTGGTGGAGGCGCTGGCAGAGGAGGCGGTGGTCATGCTGAACATGGAGGCGGTGGGGGGACAGCAGTCGCAGCAGCAGCCGCCGCCGGGACGGGCCACCCCAGTGCCTTCTGGGTGTTTTGACTACTGCCAGGGATTGGGGTAACATCTGTTGCACTGCCCCTGGCCGTGGTCTGCCAGTCTGATTCCCTGCGGTGGTCATGCTCCCACATTGTCTGTTTGGGGCCTTTCTTGTCCACGGGGGGTGGTTAGCCGGCTCGCCACCGCTGGGAATTCACTGTGGTGAATCGGGCACCCGTAACATCTGAAATCACCCTGTGTTACAGAACACTAAACAGCATTATGTCTAAAGATACCTTGAGAGGGGAAGGGAGGAGGAGGTGGAGTTGGCAAGAGACAGATTGAAGGAGCAGTCAGAGAGGTAGGAGGAGAACCAGTTGAGGATGGCACCACGAAAGTCAAGGGAGTGAAGTGAGATTTATTTATAAATAAATAACAATATATTATTTGTCTGGTGGCTGGCTGTGTTTGCTTGGTGACTGTGGGGGATTAGATGTGGATGAGACTTCTGAAGCTGAATCCCGTCAAGATTCAGGAGGGTAGTGGAGCTGGCTGTTTTAGTGTGTGGGGTGGGGGCTTGGTATTGGGGTGGTATGTGCGGTGTGGGTTATGTTTTGGGGGGGTTGTATTTTGGTGGTGGGGAGGTTGGTTAATTTGGGGTACTGTGGATGTCTCTTCCCCCGGTAAGAGCGGGGGAAGAGAGGGAATGGGTTAGGGTGGGTGGGGCTGCCTCCCACAGTGTAAGGAGGGGGAGGAGGCAGTTCCACAAAAGGGGTAATAGGTCACCCGGTGAGAGCAGGTGATAAGGGGATGGGGTGGGGAATCTCCCTCACCAATGGGGCAGGGCAGTCAGAGAGGTTATGGTCCGGGCCAGGGCTGCCGGGGTGTGTGTGTGTGACCGCAGCCATTGGGGTTGTGATGGGGCTGGAGAGATATGGTCCTTAGTATCAGCAGTGAGGCAGGACAGGTGTTTACTGCCTGTTCCTCTCTTCTGCTCCCAGGCAGAGGGCATTGTGGTTTATGATCAGAGGCCCCCTGGCCTGAAACTGTTGCTGTTTAATGTGAGGTCAGTCGCTAATAAATCATCAACAATCCAGGAGTTGATCCTGGATTGTGTGGCTGATCTCATGGTTATTATGGAGACCTGGCTGGACACAGAGTCGGGGCCTTTCTTGGCTGACCTAGTGCTTGCTGGGTACTCCGTGCAGCTTCAGTCACAGCCAGAGGGACTGGGGGTGGTGGCAGCATAGTCATTATTTTTAGGGATTCATGGAGGTATCTACTGCAGATAATGTCAGGCTGCGAAGGTTTCCATCTTGTGATTGACTTGGCGGGAGACAGTTTGTGGATGCTTCTAGTTTACTGTGACCTACCTGTACAGCAGCATCCTTTCATGCTCCAACACCTGTTTACAGGCCTGCTTACGAGCCTATTTATGGGCCTATGTTGTGGCTGTCACGGCAGCAAAAAAAGGAGGTTTTTTGCTACCCTGATTGCATCTGTGAAGTCCTGTCCAGAGGACCTTTTCCAGGTGGTGAGGGGCCTGGTCAGTCCAACCTCCCTCCACCTGGAACTGGACACTTCCAGTGCCTGTTGTGACATGTTTGTTGATTACTTTGCAGATAAAATCACTTGGATTCACCATGACTTTGACTCCACACTTATAACAATAGGAGATTATGGAGGCCCTGCCTTGTCTGGTTTTGTGGAATCTGCTTCATTGAGTGATGCCTGCCATTGTGGAGGATGTTCTTGGAGCTGTTAGAACCACGTTTTGTGAGCTTGACCCATGTGTGTCTTGGGTGGTTAAGGCCAGCTGGGAGATATTTGGGACCATTGCTGGCAGGTGTGATCAATGCCTCCCTTCGGGAGGGCAGGGTGCCAGACTGCCTCAAGGAGGTTGTGGTGCAGCCCCTGCTCGAAAAACCATCACTTGATTTTGATTTTCCCGCCAGTTATCAGCCAGTCTCTAAGGAAGGTTGTGGCTCATCCTAAGGAAGCAGATTGTGGCTCAGCAGCTGCAGGAGCAACTGGACCGCACCAGATTTCTTGATCCCTCGCTGTCCAGCCTTCATACAGGTTATGACACCGAGACTGCATTACTGACTTTGGTCAATGACCTCTGCTGGGATTGGACCAGGGTTGGTCGACCCTGCTAATCCTATTAGATCGGTCAGCTGCATTTGATCTGTTGACCACGAGATATTGGTGACTTGTTTGTGGGACTATGCTTGGGTAGGCAGAACTGTTCTTGAATAGTTCTGCTCTTTCCTGGCCAGGAGAACCCAGCAGGTGGTGCTCAGGGATTGTTATTCATGTCCCAGGGACCTCTTGTGTGGAGTCCCGCAAGGTTCCATTCTGTCCCCTCCTGTTCAACGTGTATATGCAACCACTTAGTGTGATTGTGAGATAGTTTGGAGTGCAGTGTCATCAGTATGCACCAGCTGAGGTATACTGATGACACCCAAATCTACCTCTCTTTTTCATCCGACCCAGACCCATCAGTCTCAGTGCTTACCTGATGTTTGGCAGCTGTGGGGAATTGGATGAGGATAAGCCGACTGATGCTAAATCCTGACAAGACAGAGGTGATGTTGATGGGGTGGGTGGCAGGTCTGACATCCCCTATCATTAATGGAGTTTGTCCCCCACTGGTTTCCCAGGTTGAAATCCAGCTGTGCTACTTGATCCGCAGCTCCGTTTGGGTCTTCAGGTGATGACTGTGGCAAGGAGTGCTTTTCGCCAGTTACACCTTGTGTGGCAGCTTCAGCTGTATGTTTTGGACTCCAACCTGGCCACCATCATCCATGCCTCCATCATTCCATGCCTCCATCACCACAAGACTAGACTATTGCAACATGCTTTACATGGGGCTACCGTTGGAGACTGTCTGGAGGTTGCAGATGGTGCTGAATGCAGCAGCCCATCTCCTTATGGGGACAGGTTGCCGTGAGCACATTACACCGGTACTCTGTGCCCTGCACTGGTTGCCTATAGTCTTCTGGGACCGATTCAAGGTGTTGGTACTTACCTATAAAACCCTAAACGGCCTAGGCCCTGCCTATCTGTGCGATCTCCTCACGCTCTGTCCCCTGGATCAACCCCTGCAGTCTGTCAGGAGCTGCTTTCTTGTCTCTCCCCACGTGATCCAGGGGGCTACAATAGAGAGGGCATTCTCAGTAGCTGTGCCTAAACTGTGGAATTCCCTTCTAGTGGAGGCCTGGGTGGCCCCAGCTCTTGCCTCATTTTGACATCCGTACAAGACCTGGTTGTTCTGCCAGGTTTTTGGTAAGGCAGATGGGTGAAGGGAGGGGTGTGTGGGGAAGGGAGGTTGGCATTTTAGTATTTTATGCTATCCCCTCTTTGATCTCTTTTATTAATTTTATATATATGTTACATTTTATTATTTTTTATTGATATTTTAATAGGTTTGTAAGCTGCCTTGAGCTGCATGAGCAGGAGAGGTGTGGTAAAAATAATGTAAATAAATGAATAAGATGGAGGTGATGCTGGTAGAGAGGGCTGAGGGGGTGGAGGTTTCACTGATGGGGTTCATCCTTCCCTAGTCCTGCAGGTTCGTATTCTGGGAGTACATTAGAACATAAGAACATAAGAAGTTCCACACTGGGTCAGACCAATGGTCCATCTAGCCCAGCATCCTGTCTCCAACAGTGGCCAATCACAGTCATTTGGGAGAAGCACCCAATAGGTCACAATGCGGAATCCCTTCCCTGTTGTTTCCCCCCAGCTCCCATCATGTTCCCTGATCCTGTCTGGCTAATAGTTGCTAATGGACCTATCTTCCAGAAACTTGTCCAACCCCCTTTTAAACTCAGCTATAGTACTGACCCTTACCACAACCTCTGGCAGTAGATTCCACAACCCAATTCTACGCTGAGTGAAAAAATATTTTTTATATTTGTTTTAAACTTGCCACCCATGAGTTTCATGGAGTGTCCCTTAGTTCTAGTACTAGCTGAGAGGGTAATTAACTGTTCCTTGTTTATTAGTTCCACACCACTCATGATTTTATAGACCTCTATCATATCTCCTCTCAGTTATCTCTTCTCCAAGCTGAAGAGTCCCATCTTTTCAAGCCTCTCTTTTTACTGTAGTCTTTCCATTCCCTTTATCATTTTTGTTGCCCTTCTCTGTACCTTTTCTAGTTCAGCTATGTCTTTTTTGAGATGGGGCAACCAGCATTGCAGACAATATTCAAGGTGCGGTCGCACCATTGATTTGTATAGAGACATTATGACATCCTCAGTTTTATTCTCGATCCCCTTCCGAATAATTCCTAACATTTGCTTTTTTGATTGCTGCTGTGCACCATGCTGCAGATTGCATTGTATTGTCCACAACAATCCCCAGATCCTTTTCCTGAGTGGTAACTCTTAGCTTAATACCCAGCGTTGCGTATGCATAGTTTGGATTATTTTCCCCTACTTGCATCACTTTGCACTTGTCCACATTAAATCTCATTTGCCATTTAGATTTAAATGGTAAAGGCACTGGCCCCGGCCCAGTGTTGTAAGATCCTGTTGCAGTTCCTCACAGTCTGATCATGTTTTAACTACTTTGAATAACGTGGTCTTGTCTGCAAATTTGATCACCTCACTCTTAACACCCTTTTCCAAATCATTAATGAATACATTAAACAGCACCGGTCTTAATACAGATCCCTGAGGCACACCACTTTTTACATCTCTCCATTATGAAAACTGACCATTTAGTCCTACCCTTTGCTTTCTATCTTTTAACCAGTTTCTGATCCATAGTAAGACAATACCTCCTATCCCATGACTTTTTAATCTCAAGAGTCTCTCATGAGGTGTTCCTTGATTGGCAGCTCTGCCTGGATGTCCAGGTGGCAGCTGTGGCAAGGAGTGCCTTTTGCCAGTTACATCTGGTACGATGGCTTCAGACATATTTTTCAGACTCCGACTTGGCCACCATCATCCATGCCTAAATCACCTGAAGACTGGACTATTGTAACACACTTTAGTGGGGCTACCCTTGGTGATGGTACAGAGACTGCAGCTGGTGCAAAATGCGGTAGCCCATCTCCTTATGGGAACAGGGCACCAGAAGCACATAACATCTACACTTAGTTCTCTAAACTGGCTGCCTATAAGCCTTCCTGGCCCAATTCAAAGTGTTGGTCCTTACCTATAAAGGCCTATATGGTCTGGGCCCCACCTATCTGCAGAATCACCTAACCCCCTGGTTCTGGATTGGCCGCTTCGGTCTGCCGGGGGCATGCTTCTTGAGGTCCCCTGTGTTCAGCGGGGGGCAGCGTTGGTTGTGCCATGGCTGTGGAACTCCCTCCCCGTGAGTATCCGTTTGTCCCTGGATCTTCCCTCCTTCAGGTGCCACTGCAATATCAGGTTTTTTCACCAGGCTTTTGGCAGAAAACCCCTTCTTATTGACTCCTGCCCATTAAATGCCTGACCAAATAAATATGTCTTACACTGCATCTGGAAGATGCTCAAACTAGGGCTTAGGCAAACTTCCAGGAGAAGGTAGTTCCAAAACTGTGGGACAGCCACTGAGAATGCCTCTCTGCATTCCTGAGATGGATGGACCTGGGCCAATGATGGAACTTGCAGTAGGACACTCACAGCTGAACTTAGAGAGACATAACAAAGAAGGCGGTCCTTTAGATATGTAGGGTCCAGGCCAATAGAGCGGGATGAGTATATAAAGTGAAATTTCAAAATTTTATATTTGAATATTCATTGAAATTTAGAAATGAATTTTAGAAATGAAATGTTAACCATTGAAAACATTTAAAATCTTGAATTTGAAACTTTAAATTCTAAATTTTAATTATAATTAAAATTTCCAATTAAAATTTTTATTTTAAACAAATACTGCCCACCTCTTCCTGACTGCATTTGCTCTGTTGCTTCCTGCCCTATCTTCAAATCCTTCCTGAAAACCTACCTCTTTCATCAGGCTTTCCCTAACTCCTCATTCCCATAGACTTATCACTGATGCACCCTCTTCTGTCCTTCATTCAGGGTGCCCTCTTCCCTTTAACTTAGTTAAGCACATGCACCTGAGATGTCTCAGCTTCATGACAGTATCCCTATCTCTCTTTGTTCTCCTCTCCCTTGTCTTCCCTCCCTGATCTTACCTCTTAAGGTAGAGACTTGTCTCTAATTAATGACTGTATAGTGCCAAGTACGTTTCTGGAGTGATAGAAATCATAAATAAATAAATAATCATTGCCAGTATTGAAAATGTCTGTTTTAAATTAGACACAAGGAGAGTAATCCAATGGCCAATGTATGCCGACTCTTGCCCATGGCCAGAACGCACATGCTCACATGTGTCGCATGCACATCACAGCCCTGGGCACCTGAGCATGCACATTCTGGTTGGAGCACAGCACCCACAATTGGCGTATGTGGACCACTGAATTGCATCCAATGAAAGTGAAGTACAACAAAAGTAAGTGCACAAGTTTCTTCAGAGTTTTTATATCAAACTCATACTGATGAGAAGCTCCAGGAATGGGTTTCCAGGCACATCTGCTGTAGTGCCCTTATGATGTGTATTCCTGTTCACTATGTGATCTGAGAAAACAAAAAAAATATATTGTTAATTATTAATTATTATTACCTGCATAATCACATGGCTTACACTCTAGGATCTTGCTTTTTCAAAATTTAATACTTGAAAATGATGCCTTATGATTAGCTTCTTTTATAGGCTGATATTTTCAAAGCAATCTAAGCTGTTTAGACACATACTTTCCATTAGCTTAGTCATTAATTCATCAATGTTCTCTGTGGCGTTTAAGATCTCAAATATTTTCTTGAAGAAAAAGCACTATCTGAGAAACTGGGCTATATCTTTTTTCGTAACAATGTATTCTCTTCTTTATATGCATGGCTGCCTATGGACAGTCCCACTAGTGTTAGTGAGAATGAAGTACCTTGCTGAGGAGATATGTTGAGGAGATATTGTACTTTAAGGTAGAGTTATTGATGCAATCACATTAGAGCTTGAGAGCCTCAAATAAGTAACAATGCCTTTTACTAAGAAAATTGATCCTTAGTTTGTGACTAGTTCATTTAATTCATATTTTCTGACTGTTGTTTTCCGACATCTCAAATAATACTAGAACTAGGGGACACTCCATGAAACTATCTGGCAGCTGATTTAAAACAAACAAAAGGAAGAACTTTTTCACTCAATGTACAGTTAGCTTGTGGAACTTGTTGCCAGAGGATATTGTGAATGCTAGCAGCGTAACTAGGTTTAAACAAGGACTGGATACATTCTTGGAGGACAGGTCCAAATAGCTATTAGTTAGGCCAGGGGATAGGCTCCCCTTGCTGTCAGGAGCTGGAAGTGAACAGCAGAGAATGGATCACTGCATTCTGACCTGTTGAGCACTTTCTTGAAGGGACTGTGAGTGGCCACTGTTAGAGATGGGATACTACGCTCTGTGGGCCATGTGGGCCTTATGGAACTTCTTATGTTCTTATGACTCAGTAGATATAATCAGTATTTGCTAAGTTTGAAAAGTTATGTGGGGTCATCTTGTATAATAAGAATACAACTATCCATTCTGGCTTTGATAATCATAATACCATTTTCCAGTAGTTAAGACAACCACCAAAGAAGTGTTTGTACAGGGCTAAATATCACACCAGAGATAAACCTCTCAGGTTCTGAAAATAATGGACATAACACTTGCTTTAGTGATGAGATTTCTACAGGCATTATAAATTCTGAGAACAAATGCTGTAAGGTTGATAATGCCTCCATATTTTTAACAGATGTAATGTGGATTCATAAGCAAATATTGTAGCTTTACACAAAGTATCAGTGATCCGCTCAGCACCATGCATAAATAAGCATGTTTAACTTCCAAGTCTGAAAGGGTAGAAACTAAAGCAACCAAGAAACTGCCAGACATTCACTCCCACACTGTTGATTTGACTGAGCTATTGCAGTCTGTTAGGAGATTTCTGCTGCATGTTCCTTTAACTGGAATTGGACTACTGCTGTGAGCAAATGTGGACTAAAAGTAGATCTCCCCACAGCCCATCAGTTCTGATTCTGGGTCATCCATAGGGTCACCACCAAGTTCCTGACTGATCCCTCATTTCCTACTGGAGCAGGGAATTCAGCACTGTAGTAAACCTACTGGGAACATGATGGATTTATTACAGCTAAGCTGGGAGCAATAGGTTCCTTATGAGTTTGACTTATGCAAACTATATAGTTGAGGAATACCTTTAAAGAAGGAGAGGCAGAGGGTAAGATATTAAGTAAAAATATAAGCCTAGTTTCATACCTATATCCAGGGTCCACCAGACACAAGCTGAGGGAGGAAGCAACAAAAGAGCTGGTGGAGGTTTATTATTATTTCAGTATAAAGGAGAACTAACTACTTTGGGGCTGATAAAATCTAAAGTTGTTGATTTTGGTCTCAAGGAGTCATTTGCCATTTTAAGATTGCTGCATTTTCTAGTCACACCTCTGCTCTCTCTAGCATGCCCCTAACCTGGACCTTGCAGGAGAAAGTGCAGAGAATCTGACTGCATCACATATAAACATCTTCTGAACATGGCTGTGGGGGTCTAGCAGCTTTGTAGCTCCCTTGCACTATGCGAGCACGTAGAAATAGTGCTGATTTACATGTTTTCCAGCGTTTGACTCCTGACAAAAGTTCAGGACTGTGCATACCTTATATTTCTAATTTTAAAACTATTAAACACCAAAAGCAAGTAAGGTCCTCAAGAAAAAAATGTGATGATGGCAACAATGCTACACATCACCTCAAAAACAGAAACAAAGAACAGTACTGCTCCATCTCAGTAGAAGGAAGTGAATGACACAAACACTGTAGTAATAGAATCTTAGGTTGTTTTTCAACAGGCATGACTGGGGTGTGTGTGTGGTCCATGTGGAGCACCCACGATGTCCGGTGAGTGGGAAGGGAAGAACATTGACTGGTATGGGTATGCACCCCTACCCACCCACGCACCGCCCACTCCTACCTCCACACAGAGCATCCCATATTGTTCCCCAGTGCTCCATGCATAGACATATGTGGATGGTCCATGAGTCACAGGAGCAAGCATCCACCCACACCACCTTCAGACAAGTGCTCAGGTGGGAGGGGGGCTACATGGGTGCATCCTGTTTAAACACAGTCTTACAGTCGGAAGCCCCTTAAGTGTCATGTAGTCTAACCCCTTGCTTGGATGTAGGAGGATTACAACTACAGCCTACAGTCTTCCTACACTAAAACAGATGGGCAGCTTTATTCTTGTTGCTCACAATACAGCCTATGTCCAATGTAAATCCTAGGGGTGGGAATTCCGGTTCTCCTGAGATCCGATATTGCCGGTATTTGGGTGTATCGGCTTAATTTGATAAATCCGATATTTACCTGTACCGGCATATTGGATTTTTAACATTGGCTGCGGTACTGGATTTTTTTACATTTTGGCCATTTAAGTCAATAGCTGCAATGTAAAAAATCTGTTACTGTGGCCAATTTTAAAAATCCAGTATGTCGATACTGGTAAATCTGGTACCTGGGAGATCCGATACCGGTATTCTCCCCGGTGTCCCGCCCCTAGTAAATCCTATTTTGGATTAGTCTATATATGTAATTAACAAAGGGTATTGTTGCATAATGGCTAGGATTATAGAATGGATCCTTCAGAAACACTACAAGTAACAATCCAGTGAGCAGTCCAATTTCCAAAGTGCTTCACCATTGTAAGCTCAATGTCACCATTGTCAGCTGTTGGGCAACAGGAGAATTTATGTAGACATAATTTAATTATCCATATTATAAACATGCCAAGAAACCAGAGGAGTTGTTGGGGAATGCCATAGGGTATATAATGTTTATAAACGCTTGGGAAGATCCAACTTGTACATCTCATTGGAAAGATGCCATCTCAAATAGCACAGACTGAAGCATCAGTTAGTAGCAGGGTAGGATGCTGTTTTTATTTTGACTAGGAAGAAAATATTTTCAGACTAATTTATTACTATTTTTGCAGCCACTTTATTTTTCCTAGGAGGTCTTCTTCCATCTGACTAGGCATGACATTCTTTAACTGGTGTGATTTGAAGACATCTCTGCCTGAGGTGGTGAGACAGTAGACTGCTGAGTGTCACAAAGTTCACTGCCTATAAAGTTTCCACAGCAAACCCAAGCATGAACTTCCTCCTAAATACATGCTAAAGACCATGGTAATTATACTCAGGGAAAAAAAACAACATATGGCTGAGCTCAGCAAAGGGATTAACAACTCCCAACTTGAAAATAACATTATCAAGACACGCCAGAAGAAGCAGCACAGTTAATAATTAGAGATGTTATATATCACATAATAAGAATAATACGAAATCAAATGCATAATAATAATGATTTCCTTCGGTAGAAACCCTTACCGAAAACATCACCGCTGTGGGCTCAGGGAAAACATCTGAAGCATAAGACAGAACAAGCATAAGGTAATAGTGAAATGATAAACTTTAAAAATTAGATTTATTTGAAAATTAGATTTAAAAGGAGACAGGCATTAAGGCATCATCACCTCAAAAAGGAAAAAAGTTCCAAAATCAAAAATAAATGCATCGGGTGCAAAACCTACACCATGTGGCAGAAAATTCCACTCATGTGAACATGTATGTGATCTGCATGTGATGATCCTTAACAGTTGTTATTTAAATAGTGTTTATGAACTCAAGTGTTAGTTGAATTCACAAACTCCACATTAGTTTGTTACATCAGTATCCTCAGGTTGGTTAGACTGCACTCTGACTCAGGCCCCTATCCAAATTTTATGTACACACCATGTGTGCATGCAGTGCATTTTCACACTGCACTATGCAAGGAACATGGTGTGTGCATGGCACACACCAATTGCACACTGTGCATGAGGTGCACATGCTGCACACAGTGTGCAGATGACCTAGAATGGACTGTTAATATCTGCTCATCTTTCATTCTTGTATTTCAAGTTTCTCTTGGGACATCTTCATTTTCTGTATTCAGGATAAAAGTCCCATTGACTTTAATGGCAGAGGACTGTGCCCTACACATGCTCAATAGGACTGAACTAAAGCTTAGTACACTTGCTCATACAATTTAAAGGCATATTTCCAAGATAAAAATGAATACAATCAAATCTTTCTATAAGAGAGAATGGTAGAATTTGCCCCATAAAGGCATGATCCACTGGCAGTCCTTCCACTGATTCCAGTAGGCATTAGATGGAATTTCAATTTATTTCAGTGTTGCAGTCTCTTCACCTGCCCTGAGCCCTAGATCAGTGGTTCACAAACATTTTGTGGCTGTGTACCCCTTTTCAACTTTAGTGAAGAGTCAAGTACCCCCAACTAATTTGCATACATTTGCACAACCATGTGATGTGCAGTAGCTGGATCGTGCCACGGAACCACAAGGAATGCGTCACAAACCCCAAGGGCTCCGCGGACCTCAGTTTGGGAATCACTGCCCTAATCATATTATTGTTATTATTATTATTATTTTATTATAGAATCATAGAATTTTAGAGCTGGAAGGAACCTCAAGGGTAATCTAGTCCAACCCCCTGCTCAATGCAGGAAACCTACAGCTACAGCATCCCTGACAGATGGCCGTCCAGTCTCTGTTTGAAAACCTGCAGCAAATAATATATAATGATTACAATATAATATTTATATAGCATCCCGTCTTACATGGCACTTGGAGTGCTTTACAAAAAACCATTTAAAATGGTTATTCAAAAATTATAAAATGGGGGAAGGAAAAAGGGAGGACAAAGTCCATTGGGGGAACCATCAGTGAATCTCAAAAGCACCTAAAGAATAAATACATTTCCAGGTGCTTTTTAAAGGTAAGGAGGGAAGAACTGAGGGAGTTTGTCCACACTGAGGGACCTGCCACAGCAAAAGCCCAATCGCCTGCCAAATTCAGACACAATGGCAGAACTCCAAAACAGTGGGTAGTTCCTGGTCACAGATACCCATCAGTGTGACGTTTCAGAAGTAGGTCTCAAATATAGCAGGGCCTAAACCATTCAGGGCCCAAAAAGCCAGCTACATGATCTTAAACTTAGTCTGTCACTCCCCATAGGGAGACAATGCAGAGAACACAGGGCGGGCATAATATGATCACGGTTACCCAGACCAGTAAGAAGTCACTATTGCTTTACATAAGTGAATAAATCATGAAAACAAACTGAACAATCATTAATTAGAGGCAGGTAATCTGCCCCAAGGCAGTTTATAAATGGACAAAAAAGGAGAGACAAGGGAGAGGGTAAACGTAGGGTGAAAACAAATTAGTTGGATGCATGCAAGAACCCCTGGCTGCCCCCGGGTAAGGCCACTTCAGCCTCCACTCCTCAGGTTGTTGGGGAGAGCAGTTGAAATGAGCAACCCCCACTATGGAAATGGGACTCACAAGTTCCTCCATGTCATGGGTCAGTCAAAGAGCTGTCCACATGGGACAGGACTCCTGGACCTCTGCTACCCAGCAGGATCAGGCCCTGGGGAGAAACTGCTGCTGAACAGATGATCAGGGCATCCAGAGGAACACTTCACCTGACTCACCAAACAGCTGATGAGGCCTGGAGGAGGACCCTGACCCAGCCCAGATGCACGCACCAAACAGCTGATGGAGGAGCCTGTATGTGTGCCCCTCCCCCTCGATTAGCTGTTTGGTATACACACACCCAGGCTAGGTGAGGGCAATTTTCAGCTATTTCATGGGTGCACCTGGACCACTTGAGGGCATTGTTCTCCACCCCTCCCCACCCCCAGATTAGCTGTTTCGCATGCACACCCTGTCCACCAAACAGTTGACAAGGGGGCCAGAAGGAGTTCGCTCATCCAGCATGTCAAACAGCTGATGAGGGGGCTGGGTGCGCTCAAACAGCTGATCAGTAGTGCTCCTCCAGGCCCCTCTGATCAGCTGTTCGGTGGGCGAGGTGAGAACACTCCTCCTGCCCCAACCCCCGATCAGCTGTTTGGCAGGCTGAGTGAGCACATGTCTCCAGGCCCTCCTCCATCAGTTATTTGGCGGCAGGGGTGAACACTCTCCTTAGGGTCTAATCCTTGGACCTCGCCTCACAGTCGGGTTGGGTGGGGCCTAACAGACAGGAGGGTGAATGTTAGCCCAGATCAGCCTGGCTGGGCAAGCTTTAGCTTAGACTGCATCACTGACTTTCTCCAGATGGCACATTCCATAGCAGCTGGCCACCCACCCCAAGACAGATGTGGGCAAACATCTGGTGGCTACTGAATGATGAGCAGGTGATTCATGAGCTACTGCAGGCTATTGCCATTTATTTTCACCCATAGAGAGAGAGACAGGGCACTTCAGAAATCACAGGTGCATGAGCCTAGCTGTCAGGAATAGGGGGGAAGAGGGAAGGGGTTTTCAGAGAGGGGGTGAAGGGGAAGGGGAATACCCCAGTCACACCAGGAATATGAGGCGGCTTGCTCTCGTTAGTAGGTTGGCTTCTGGTAAGAATGTCCCTCAGGGTGTTGGGTGGGCTTTCCCTCGTTAATGGAAGGCAACCCTTTTCATCATCGGGACGTGGAGAGCAAGCCTCTTGTCCCACAGGGTAAGGGAAAAACACACACGAGGTGACCACACAATCAGGGGAATACTCAGGGTCCAGGGAACCGTGCCAGGCAGTGGGGAACAAAGGGGAGGAACGGGAATGTTGAAGGGGGCGGGACCACAGGGTAGGGAGAAGGGAAGGTTAGGGTCTCGCACGCCAGGGACTGGTACAAGGGGGGGAGGAAATGGGTCGGAGGTGGGAGCAGAGGAACATGAGAACACCACACCAGGACTTCCCAAGGACTTCACTGCTCTCTTTCTCCACAATACAAGGGTTCCACTCACTCACCACTCACGCTGCAGGTTCTATCAGGGACAGGGAATAGGACTCAGACACACTCCACACTACTCGCTCAATTCTCCGCTCGATCAGGGACACAAGGCTTCCAGGGGCCAGGCTCTCGTAAACGATTACCGGCGGGGACGCCAAGCCCCGCCGGCACTATTTATTCTCGTCCCTGTCCCAAAAGGAGGCTCTCCAGCCCCACCCCTGTCTGGGCGTGCTGGGAGCGGCTGAGGGAGCGTGGAGGAGGGGGTGATCCCAACTCCATTCCCTGCCATGGTGCAGCCCCACCCCCCATCACCTGCCCCAGCCTAGCTCCACCCCCCGCGGGGCTCTACTGGCCCGGGCTGCTGCCGCGGTGAGCCCAGGCCGCTTCCTTACAGTACCCCCCCGTCCAAGCCCCCCTTGCCCCCCACCATGATACGTAACCCAGGTTTAGAAGGGTGGCGAAGGTGGAACCTTCGAAGAAGGCGAGGGGCATGTACATTCGCCGCGGGTTCCCAGGATCGCTCGGCGGGCCCATAGTGTTTCCAATCAACTAAGTAATAGAGTCGTGACCCTGAGATACGGGAATCTAAAATATCCTGGATTTCGTATTCCGCGTCCTTGGGCAGTAAGGTGGGAGGGGCCGGGGTACCCCGTTGCCTGGCATAGGCTGGGGTTATGGCCCTTTTTAATAGCGAGACGTGGAAGGAAGGATGTATGCGCATGTGGGACGGTAATCCTATCGTATACGTGACCTTATTCAGTTGGCGGATGATGGGGAACGGGCCCATATAGGCATCATCGAGTTTGGTTGAGGGGCGCAGGGAGGGGTAGTGGCGTTTACGTACCCACACGAGATCCCCTACCTTAAATAAGGGTCCTGGAAGTCTCCTTTTGTCTGCTGTGGCCTTGTAACGACATCGAGCCTGTTGCAAATGCTGCACGGCTAATCTTTGGGTTTTGTGTATTATGTGCACCAGAGCACCGGCGGCAGGGACCGTGGTACGGGGCGCCTCTGGAAAACAAAGAGGGGGATGAAAACCATAAGAGACATAAAAAGGGGAGTTTCCTAGAGACGCGTTCGGCCCATTATTATACGTGAACTCCGCAAGAGCTAAGCGATCAGTCCAATCGTCTTGGAGGAAATCACAAAAACATCTGAGATACTGTTCGATGTGTTGATTGGTTCGTTCTACTTGACCGTTAGCCTGGGGGTGATAGGCAGTCGTGGGGCTAAGTTTCACCTGTATCAGTGAGAAGAAGGCTTTCCAAAAGCGGGAAACGAATTGTGGTCCCCTGTCTGACACGATTTCCGTTGGGAGTCCATGAAGACGTACAACTTCTTGAAGGAGAAGATGTGCAGTAGCAAGGGCCGAGGGTATTCCCTTGCAGGGGACAAAATGCCCCATCTTGGTGAAATAATCCACAATAACAAGAATGGTGTCATTGCCCTTTGATTGGGGAAGACCAACAATAAAGTCCATCGCGATCTTCTGCCAGGGTCCCTTAGGTTCTGGTGTTAATTGTAGTAAACCTACTGGAAGTGTTCGTGGGGTCTTGGTACGGGCACACGCTGTGCATCCGTTGACATATCGGTCCACGTCCTTCCGCAAGGAGGGCCACCAGAAGGAACAATGGATCAGTTCAAAAGTACACTGGTGCCCCGGGTGTCCTGCAAGAGGAGAATCATGATGAGCCCACATCACGTGGGGCCGCAATCGGGGAGGAATAACGATTTTACCTTTGTAGTAATACAGTCCTTTCTGCTGGGAGTATTCAGGACGAAGTCGTTCCTTTTTGCTCCAGGTCTTTAGTTGGGTCAGTGAGGGAAGGGTCGCCGCAAATACCTGAGGGGGTAAGATAGGTCCGTGTAGATCATAGTCCCTTCCCGAGGGGGTATGGTATCAAGATAGGGCATCGGCCATAGTATTTTGTGTTCCGGGGCGGTACTGAATAGAAAAATGAAACCGAGCAAAAAATAACGCCCATCGAGCATGTCTAGCATTATTAATCCGGGCTGCCTGGAGATGGACCAAATTCTTGTGATCCGTATAGACCACGATGGGGTGGGGACCCCCCTCGAGGAAGTGTCGCCAAGCTTCAAATGCGGCCTTAATGGCTAATAATTCTTTGTCAAAAATAGGGTAATTGCGTTCGGCCGGGGTCAGCTGGCGGGAGTAAAAGGCACAAGGGAGTCGATTTTCCGAAGGGGGTATCGCCTGGGTTAGTACAGCCCCGATGGCTACATCTGAAGCATCGGCTTCTACTATAAAAGGCTGGGTAACATCGGGGTGTTGTAACAGTGGGGCCGACATGAAGGCTTGTTTTAAGAGACTGAAAGCCTTCCTTTGGGATGCTTCCCATATAAAACATTCTCCTTTTTTCAATAGTCGGGTAAGAGGTTTAGTAAGATCTGCATACCTGGGGATATATTGGCGGTAATAATTCACGCTTCCCAGGAATCGTTGTAAGGCCTTCACGGTAGTAGGAGCCGGCCACTTATTAATGGCTTCCAATTTGCTAGGGTCCATGTGAATTCCCTGTGAGGAGATAATGAATCCCAAGAAGGGGACAGAAGACGCGTGGAAGATACATTTCTCCAACTTACAATATAATGGGTGTTGTAGTAATTGCTCCAGGACCACCCGGACGTGCTGGACATGCTCCTTTAGGGAATTGGAAAAAATCAAAATATCGTCGAGATAGGCGATAACATACACATCTAACAAGTCTCTCAAGATGTCATTAATGAAGTGCTGAAACGTGGCTGGTGCATTTACCAAACCATAGGGCATAACGCAGTACTCAAAATGTCCAAATCGAGTGCGGAAGGCGGTCTTCCATTCATCCCCCTCCCTGATTCTAACCAGATTATAGGCGCCCCGAAGGTCGAGCTTGGTAAAAATCTTGGCACCCTGTAGTTTTCCAAGGAGTTCAGGAATGAGGGGAAGGGGGTATCTATTCTTAACAGTGATTTGGTTCAATCCCCTATAATCAATACATGGGCAGAGGTCCCCTTCCTTCTTGGGAACAAAAAACAAAGGGGCCCCCACCGGGGAAGTGGAGTGACAAATAAAACCCCTAGTCAGGTTGTCATTAATATAAGTTCTGAGGGTTTCCGTCTCACTAGGGAATAAGTTATAGATACGACCATGAGGTGGCTCGCTATCAGGTATAAGGTCTATTGGACAATCGTAGGGACGGTGGGGGGGAAGTTTTGCCGCATCGCACTTGCTAAATACTAGTTCAAGATCACGGTATTGAGAAGGAATCTGGGGTTCTGAGGAGGTACCGATTGTTATAGGGGCAGAGACCGGGCCTAAGAGGGAGGAGACAAGGTGGGGAACACACGAGGAGGAGGGGAACTGAAGTGTTTTCGTAACCCAGTTAATACTAGGGTTATGATGCCGTAACCATGGGAAACCAAGAACAAGAGGGAATAAGGGGGAGGTGATTATATCAAAGTGCATCTTCTCGGTATGAGACCCATATGTACACTGTATAGGGACGGAGCACATCCGAAGGGGTCCTGAAGTTAAAGGGGACCCATCGATAGTTTGTACCTCCTCTATAGATGGTCGCGCTTGTACAGGAATTCCCCAGGAAGAGGCGAAGGCAGAGTCCATAAAGTTTCCCAAGGCTCCAGAGTCCACCAGGGTCCAGACTTTAAGGGAGTGGGCCCTCGCCCACTGAAGGGAAAGGGGGATGCGAAGTTGGCGGATCAAGGGTTTTAGATTTCCTAATTGTAAAAGGGGGCCACCAGTCATTACCGGGAGGTTCCCCCCAACTCCCGGCCCCTGACGTTTCCCGACTCTCCTGCCCGGACGGGCCTAACTGGACATTCCCGAGAAAAGTGAGAATTCGCCCCACAATAGAAACAGAGGCCCAATTGACATCGCCATTCCCTTTCCTGGGGGGAGAGGGGACCCCTTACCACCCCGATCTGCATCGGTTCTGGCTCCTCAGGTTTTTTAGGGACGGGAGGGGAGTTAAAGGACCCCCTAGATACCCAGGTTCCCCTACCTTGGTCTCTGCGTCTTTCCCGGCGTCGCTCGGAAAGACGTTCATCAATCTGAAGGGAGACACTCAACATGTCTTCCAAAGTATCTGGGGTTGCGGTAAAGCAAGCCAACTGATCTTTAATTTCATCGTTCAAGCCTTGACGAAACATTGCTCGTAGGGCTGCATCACTCCATCCGAGGTCAAGCGCCAGTTTCCTAAACTGAGTGATGTAGTCCAACAATGGGGTTTTACCTTGCCGAAGGTGTAATATGCCCTGTTCGGCATCCCTCACTCTATGGGGGTAATCGAATAAGAAGCAGAATTGCTTCAGGAACCCCTTATAATCCTGCAACAGTGCATCATCTGCTGCAAGCAGGGGGGTGGCCCAATCTAG
>QEPC01003283.1:60462-76700 GCA_003113815.1 Sphenodon punctatus
GGAATGTTGAAGGGGGCGGGACCACAGGGTAGGGAGAAGGGAAGGTTAGGGTCTCGCACGCCAGGGACTGGTACAAGGGGGGGGGGAATGGGTCGGAGGTGGGAGCAGAGGAACACGAGAACACCACACCAGGACTTCCCAAGGACTTCACTGCTCTCTTTCTCCACAATACAAGGGTTCCACTCACTCACCACTCACGCTGCAGGTTCTATCAGGGACAGGGAATAGGACTCAGACACACTCCATACTACTCGCTCAATTCTCCGCTCGATCAGGGACACAAGGCTTCCAGGGGCCAGTCTCTTGTAAACGATTACCGGCGGGGACGCCAAGCCCCGCCGGCACTATTTATTCTCGTCCCTGTCCCAAAAGGAGGCTCTCCAGCCCCGCCCCTATCGGGGCGTGCTGGGAGCGGCTGAGGGAGCGTGGAGGAGGACGTGGTCCTAACCCCATTCCCTGCCGTGGTGCAGCCCCGCCCCCCGTCACCAGCCCCAGCCTAGCTCCACCCCCCGCGGAGCTCTACCAGCCCGGGCTGCTGCCGCGGTGAGCCCAGGCCGCTTCCTTACACTAGCTTAGTTACAGGGAGAGTAAGAGGATCCAGAATGATATAGGACAGTAGAAGCAGCAGCAGTGAACAGTCTGTGGTAGTGAGGAACTAGGGGAAGCCTGTTGAAAGAGGTAGGTATTTAGGAGGGATTTGAAGGTCAGGAAAGAGGGAGTACTGTATCTCTCATTGTTTCTGGGATTTGAACATAATATCTTTTTTCTTTGTTCAACAAGCTCCTACGTATCATTTCACATTATTTGAAATCTCTTATCATCCACCCCATTTAATACTGGAAGCAATAATTCATTCACTTAATTTTTTCCCTTAGTTTAACCTGTAGTTAAAGCTGAATTGGAATGTCCACTGTTTTTTTAAAAAAACAACAACAACAACAAAAAAACGAGTTGACTCACAGGGTCACATGTTTTCCATTTGCCATTCTGTTCTTCTGCTATTTATACCTGTGTGTTTGTACTGGGCTCCCACCTGGCAGGCCAGCTTTCTATGGCTCTGAGCTCCTTGCCTAGCGGTCCTCCTGTGACTTCTCTGGCTAGGGCTTTTATGACTGATGCTCCTCACTCAAATGGAAGAGCCCAGGCCACACCAATGAATTCATTTGCTCTAACTTTGTTAACAGTTTTAGTGGCTTCAAAATACTTGTTCTTGCTACTCAGGAAAGTTGCACCTCTGCAACTTTCTTACTCCAACTCATAATCTGGGCTTCACCCTGCAAGGACTCACAGGGCTCTGTTATGCCTCTAAAGATTCATATTTTATTCAACAAAGCAGCATAGGATACTATGACAATAGTAATATTGAGATATAGGGAGTAGAGTACCTGCTCCAGAAGATAATGTCTTACTTATTGCTTTTAAAATAAACTTAGGAAACCCACAATTGACTGGAAATCACTCAGTGAAAGGCAGATGGCAACATCATTTAAAATACCATTGTCAAATAATGAATGAAGAAATTCTTCTGGAACATATGACATGCTTTAGAAAATGGAATATCTATTCAATAAGTACAGCTTTCTAAGGGTATTTTCAGACATTACGAGATCACGCTCAACCACAGTGAACCACGGTCAATCCCGCGGTGGGGCCAAAGCGTCCTGAACGTCTTTTCGGTGGCCGCCAGATGTTCACCACAGTCAACACCCACATGGGGTCAAATTCAACCACGCTTCCGGATCTCCGGCCTGGACCATCTCCGAAAGCGTGGTCAAAGAGATTCACAACGGGAAACAAAAAAAAAGTAATGTCTGGACGGCAATCACCGGCCGGAATCAACTGAAATGATTCCCAGCTGTGGTCAAAACACGCAGTGTCACTATCATGCAACCAGCAACAACACAGGCTGTGGAGGGAGATTTAAAGGGCACACAGCAGCAGGGGAACGTGGCGGGATGGAGCGAGGTGGGAAGCAGAGGAGAGTGGAGGGTGAGAGAACAAGAGAGGAGGAGGAGGAGGTGGTGATGGAGGCACAGGTGGGGGAGGAGGTGGTCGTGCTGCACATGCTGGATTTGGGGGGAGAGAAGCAGCAGCAACAGTCAGGACAGGCAGCCCCAGGGGCATTGACCAGACCAGGGGAAGAGGCACCCCGGAAATGGGTAAGGGGAATGAAGGGGAGCAGACCCGACACCACAGGGGCACCAGGGGCATCCAGGGGACCAGCCAGGCAGTCAGCCGGCAGGTGGTGGGAAGTGGCAGGGATGCAGGACTGGGGCAGACCACCACCCGAACACCCACCAACACCACCACCCCGCTTCCGTTCCGCAAATACACAAACAGGCCCAGGAGGCCGAGCCACCAGAGGAGACGGGCCCTGCCCAGTTGGGGGGGGAGGAGGAGGAGGAATCGGAGGGGAGAAGGGGGAGAAGGCCCTACCACAGAGGGGGCCAGTGGGGGCTCCGGGAGACCCTGGACTTTATTCACATCTGGGGGACCCTGAAGCATCAGCTGGAGCCAGCGCTCAATCAGAGGAATGAGCACGTGTTCCAGGAGATAGTGCAGGAAATGGAGGCAGCGAGGCATCATCGGACCATCGCACAGTGCTGCTCCAAGGCCAAAGAGCTACAGAGGGGGTACAAGGCCATCAGGGACATCAACCAGCAGTCCGGACACGGACTCTGGACCACCCCCTTCTATGATTCCCTGGACCGCTTCCTGCATATGAAGGGATCGATAGTCACCCCACAGCTCATGGGGAGCGCTGTGGTCCAGGGCAGGGAATGGGACGAGGTACCCTCTCCCCTTGCCACCCCAGCAGCCCGGAGAGCCCCCACCCCCTGGCTGGATAGCCAGACTCCGAGGCCATCACCCTCATCAGCCTCAGCCAGTGGTCTCAGGAGGAGCACAGCAACATGGTGGGGCCGGCCTCGGAGGGATCAGAGACAGACATCTCGGGTAAGCAAGCACATGGGACAAGGGGACGGACCCAGGGTGAGGGTGAGGGGGGTTGGGGGCAGCCCGGCCAGGGGACAGGCCCCACCTGACCCTGACAGCCCGTGACATGGGTCCAGGCCCTGGGAAGATGCCCAGGCACTGTGGAGCCCTCCACCGACCACCACTCCCATACCCCACAGGGCACAGAATGCCCTGGCAGCAGAGGCAGACAGCCGAGGAGGCCGGCACACAGCAGGCCAGGCAGCAGCCGGAGAACCCAGGTGAGGAACACAGGCAGGGGGGCGGGGAGGCTGGGTGGAGGACCTGGGACACGCATTTCGGGGTGGGGGGCCCAGAGAGGCTGGAGAGGGGGGGCATGGGCACCAAGGGGTGAACCACTATGTACCACTATGTACCCTACAGGACAGATGGAGGGGCCACAGCAATCCGTGCCCGTGCCCCCAGCCCAGCGGATGAGGGAGCACTGGGCACGGGTATGGCACCGGAGGGGGGACCAGGCAGAGGACATTGTCCGGAACACCACAGAACAGGGGAAGCGGATTGTTGTGGCCAAGGACCGCATGGAGGCGGTCATCAAGTGCTCCCTGGAGTGGGCAGAAGCAAGGAACCAGAGGCTCCAGGCAGAGGTGCGCCTGGAGCGGAGGCAGGAGCGCCGGGAACACAGAAGGCAGGTAGAGGCATTTGGGCAGCTGGAACAGGTCATCAAGGGGATGGTGCAGGAGCATTCAGCCAAGATGGACAGGTCCCATGACACTGGGACCTCCCTGCTCCTGCATGCTGGCACTATGTGCGCCTATGTCATGGCAGGCACCCCTCCAGGCACCCTGCCTGCCCAGGGCCCTGTGCCGGGCTCCTCGGAGCCCCATGACCTCCCCAACTGCCCCAGCCAACTCCACACCAGCAGGGGCCCTGCATCCTCCTCCCTGTCCCTGCCGGCATCCAGAGGAAGCAGCTGCCCAGGGGGGCCCCTCAGGTTCTGGGCCCTCTCTCCCTCCCACCAACGCCTGCCCCTCTGGACACCGAGGCATCCCAAGACACTGTTGGGGACATGGACAGTGGGGGGAAGGCAGCTCCCAGAGTTTTGTGCCTCCCAAAGGGCGCTCGAGGGGGCCACGCAGGAAATGTGGGGCTGGGGGGACAAGGGGGGAAGGGAGAATGTGGTCTGGGGGGGCGGTGGTGGTGGTGGGCACGGGTAAGCGTGTGATATAATAAATGCACGGATGACAGAGTTGTCCCCTGTGATCAGTTCAGGGGCCCAGAGGTGGGGGGGTGGACCATGCCTGTATAGGGGATCATCCAGCAAATTCCCCGGGCCTCCTGGGGGTGTGTGTGGGCCGGGGGGGTGGGAACCCTCTCACCTGGGCCTCCCAACTGATGTGCCTGGCTAGGGCAGCACGGATGCGTTTGGCATAACGGTACTCCCTCGGGGTGTCCGCGTTCACGTACAGAGGCACGGGGCCAGGAGGTCGGGTAGGCATGGGGTACTTGAGGGCAGGCCCATCGGTCTCGCACCGCTGTGCAGCACACAGCAGGCACTGATCACCAGGGCCGAGGTCTCCACTGTGTAGTCTAGCCTGTCAATGAGGCTCCTCCAGCACTGCTTGAGGGCCCCAAATGCCCGCTTGACCACGGTCCTGCTGGCACACAGGTGGGTATTGTAGAACGCCTCTACTGGGGTCCGGGCCACCAGGTATACCTTCATCAGTCACCCGGTGAGGGCGTAGGCTGGGTCCCCCAGGATACAAGGGGGCATTAGCACCCCCTTGATCCGGGCCATCCCCATGTCCACAAAGTCCCCCCAGTACATCCGAGCATAAAAGGGGGAGACGGTCATGATCCGGGAATCATGGCTGCATCTGGAGTTGCCAGTGAAGATGTCTATGAACCTCCCCTGATGGTCCACGATCGCCTACAGTTCCAGGGAGTGATACCCATGCCTGTTGACATACTCCACGGCCTCCCCCGTGGAGGGGCGAAGGATCTCGATGTGGGTGCCATCCACGGCACCCATGCAGTTGGGGAAACAGCCAGCCGCGAATCCGGCCATCACGGGCCCCTGATCCACCAGCTGGATCTCCCTGTCCAAGAGAACGCCCTTCACAGCCTCACAGACATCCTGGAGGATACAGGCCACGGTGCTCACCCCGACACCGAAGTTCTGCGAGACAGATTGGCAGGAGTAGGGCATTGCCAGGGCCCAGACACTGATGACCACCCGCTGGATCATGGGGATGGGGTTCCTCATGGGGGTGTGCTGTCGCTCCAGCCAGAGCATGAGCAGCTCCGCGGGCCGCAGTAGGGTGAGATTGTCCACCCTAAAGTGTGCCCTCCAGGCTGACTCATCCCACTGAGCCAGCGCCCGAGACCACCATCCCTGGGCCCTCTCTGTGACCCATAGCCACCGGGCAATGGGCATAGCGAGCAGGGTGGCCCGGCGCATGGTCTCCCTCCTCCATTGGAGGTGCTCGACCGCCTCACAGATCACCAGAGGCCTGGTCCGGCTGCGGCTCATGGCCTGTATGTCCGCCCTGGACACCCGCTGCGCCCTGAGCCAGGCCAGGGAGCACCTGTGGGGTTGGTGAGCCCTGAGGGCCCCTGCAGCGCTCCATACTGCGGTAACCCACAGGCGGGCGCCCAGGTGCACCTCAGTGGTCTGGATGTGCAGCTGATTGGTGTGGGTGTGGTACCATTTGGCATAGAGGACAAGGAGCATCCCCAATGCACCCAACCTGTCCTGCTCCATGGTGAGGTGAGGCCCGGGGGGCCACTGGCGGCCCTGATATAGGCTGAGATGGGCGTTCCTCCCCCCCCGGCTGCCTGTGCCGGTTCCTGCAGGGCGGGCAGCCTGGGGCGGCAGTTGCGTGGTATTGAGAGCACCTGATGTCCCTGGCAAGAGCCGTGAACACGGGCCGGCACGCACGGGCATGCCGACTGCAGTTGCATGTCTCCTGTCATCACCTCCCTCTTCTCCCTGTTGGCAACATCGCTTCCTTGCCGGCCTGATTAGTGTGTCGGCTGTCCTGTCTGTTTGCTCAGATCCTGCAGCTGTTCTGGGTCCGAACCCCACGCCTCGCTCTGTTAGCATATATTGTTGCAGCCTGTGGCTTTCTCGGCCAGACTTGGTGCCCCCCCGAGCCCCCTCCCACCTCTGGAGTGAATGTGGGGCCCCCTGTTCATGGTGTTATTCTCTCTGGAATGCTGGACTATGGCTGGCTGTGCTTCCACCGGGCTCCCAGCCCCCTGTCCCTATGGGGCCGCCCATCCGTGGTCCTTCCGCGAGACCATGGCCCTGTGTGACCTGTGGCATAGCCTGGAGGTGCAATTGCTGCTGAGCTGCCTGGACAGCCTGTCGGGTGCTTATGTGAGCCTGAGCTCTGGCCTTTGTTACTTTGGCTATGATGCAAGCGCCTGGGATTGCCGGCTGCATGCTGAGACACTAGGGCTGGTTCCCTTTCCCGATGGGCGCATCCCGGAGATGAGGTGCTCACATGTGGCTTCGTCTGCAATGGAGACCATGTCCACCCTGTTTGTGTGCAGCCTGGCCACCTACACGGTCTGTCTGGTGGAGGGGGACCCTGCCTTGACTGTGTCCTACTTTGGCTGTGTTCACAGGGCCTGAGGGTACCAGCGCTCACGTAGGGTGGTGTATCACTGGCTGTTGGAGCTGGGTCAGCTTCCGTGGCACTCTGCTACTGACTGCTGCATATGTGAGGCTACCGTGGTGGAGCTGTCGATGCTGTCGTGTGTGTGGTCACATTCTGATGTGCAGATGTGTCTCTCCATGCAGGATCCCTTCGAGGCTTACTATATGAATAGCCCACCACATTTCCATGCAGGGGTACCACCGGGGCATGCTTCATTGACCCCACATTCACTCGGTGGGGCACCCAGCTCCTGGGGCCTTTGTGACCCCCAGCAGCTGGCTGTGAGTCCCGCTGTGCCTCCTGGACCCCTGTTCCTGGCCCCCGTGCAGGCTCCCAGCTCCACCCTGCTTCCATGGCCTGCTTCGTGCTCCCTCCTTGCTGTCCTGGCTGTTCTGCTGTGCTGCCTGCTTCCTGGGGTGTCACTGGCCCTGCCTGTGGCTGCGGGCTGCCTCTGCCCCCGGTGTTCCCCTCAATGGCCACCATCTCCATTGTCCACCTCCAGCACCCTGACCACCCCCCCTGCATCCCCAGGGTGCTGCTGACCATCCTCATTTGCCTCTGCCTCCTTCTGCGCGCCCCCCCCTCCTGGGTGCCTGTGTGATCTCGGATTCTGGGGCCCCCAGACTGGGGGGGTTGTGTGACTTTTGACCTGCTGCACTGGCCCAGACCTCCTGTCTCCCCACCATCATCCCCTCGCCGGCACTTGGGTTCTGAATGTGCCTCCTGGACTGTTCCCGGCCCGGTCCATGTTCCGTGTGTGCTCACACTGTGCCTGTGCCTGGACTGCCTGGGGCCCGCCATTCCGGGACTGCCTGTGTTGCTGTGGGGGTGCCCGTGTGGACTGCTCTGTATTTGGGGGTTCCGGTTGCCATTGCCTGTGTCCCACTGTGCCACTGTACTGTTTCCCTTCCCTTCCTCTTCCCTGTCCCTCACCCCCCTCCCTCCCCTACCCATTGTGCCTTGTGTGTTGTCTGTCCCACTGTGTCTCTTCCCCCCCCTTTCCTGTCCCGGCGTGTGTGTTTGTGCTGTGCGTTCCACTGTACCCTCCCTGTCTGTGTGCCTGCTGTGTGTGGTACCCGGGCGGCTTTTCTCCCTCTCCCCCCTCCCTTCCTGTTTCCCTTGTGTGGGCATTCCCTTTTGTCCCTTTTGGCTTCGTTTGCCTTCAGGCGGCCATATCTGTGTCCTGCTCCTCTCTGGTTCCTTCCGGGTATTTTGATCATGGCTGGGAATCGGCATAACATTTGTTGCACTGCCCCGGGCCATGATCTTCTGCTGGATTCCCTGTTGTGGTCCTGTTCCTGTCATGTCTGTTCAGGGCTTTTATTGACCACAGGGGGTGGTTGTTTGGTTCACCACCACTGGGAATCTGCTGTGGTGACTCCGGAACGCGTAACGTCTGAAATCACCCTGCCCAAACAATCCAAAGCAACCACATTCCAGACAGCAACAGGATATATGGATATTCCAAGGGAGTATTCACATAATTAGCTTTTCTAGTTTAACAAACCATGAACACACTTTAATCATCCCATTGTTCTCACAATCAGGGAAGTTAAATTGTGACTAAATGAGGTATTTATTTGTAACACAGAATGTACGAGTGGTTTGAGCATTTTAGCTATTCTGAAATAACTACACTGGTTGAGGCAGTTTGTGAGAACATGTAATATTAACAGTTGGAACACTTCCCAGATTTATATGGAAAATCAAGTGACTGAAGCAATATTCTTAGGCATAAAGAAGATACACACACATTAGCTGGAAATCCCTTGGTCTCCCAGGGTCCAGTCCATAGTCCATTAAAAATAGCAGCAATACTTCTCTTAACTTCATTGGTCTTTGCATGAGGTCTAAATTGATTACTCTTCTACAGATGAAAAAACACAAAGCATTGAAATCCCTTCAGTCATTCAGTAATATTGGCAGTATCCACCAAGTAGTTACAAAGAGCTTAAAAGTACATACAAAGAAAAGTCTACAGGCAACTTTTCTTCATAATGACATACTAGCTAAAGTGCATAGACTTAACTGAAACAGAACATCTATTATGTCTCAGAAATAAGAGGGGGAAATTGCATTACAGCTTCATTTGCAGGCACACCAGTGCCAATGTGCTAATGTGCCAATGCAGCATTTACTTTTCAAGATCTTAAAGCAGAAACTAAACCTGAAATAGATACAGCTGAAAGAGTCCCGCAGCTCCCGAAAAGCTACCTTTTCTGTCAGACTTTTTAATCCTAGCTTGCCATGAACGAAATTGCATCCTCTTCCCCCCCTCAATGAGAATCTCTTCCCTCTAACTAAAGCCATTTTTACACGGTGACCCCGCTGTCTCTGGATGTGTGGGCGGGTGTGCGGTGGAGGTGGAGAGGCATCTCTCTGTATGAACAGCATGAGCAATGGGTGGGGGTGGATACGCGGTCCCACACAACACCCACCTCCATCCATCACCCACCCACAGAGCTATCTGGAAACCCAGCGAAGGCTCCGTGGGTGGTGGTGAGTGTACGCCCATGGGAACGGGCACACACCCACCTTCACGCAGCGTGGCAGCACACCCATCCCCCCCCCCACCACTGTCTGTGTAAAAAGGGCCTAAGTTAGTTCCCTGTAACTAAGTTAAGCATGTGCACCTGCAGCTTCTCAACCTCATGGATCTATCCTTGTCCCTCCCAATGTTCACCTCCCCCTTGTATCTCTTAGATTGTAAGTCTACTGCGGTAGGGACCTGTCTATAGCTATTGATTGTACAGTGCCAGGTAGGCTGGTGGCACAAATAAAATACTACTAATAATAATAAATAAAAATATGATTGATTCAAAACAGGAGTAGATGTGGAAAAGAGTAGAAATTTAGCCTTTCCTCATTGTGAGCAACTTTTTCCTTTGGAGTTCAAGTTTCAATGCTTTAAATGTAAAACTATAGAGAACAGGGATATTCTTATAATAGGATTGCAAACGCACACGGCGATGGCATGGAGAGTTTTGTCAGGATCAGGTCCCAAAAGTACACAGTCATACAGGAATTAGATCAAACAGTTTATTATCACTTTTAGTCTCCATCTCTAGGGGTGTGCAAACATCCAGGGGTTCGAGGTTTGACACATTCAGGGTTCGGCTGCCCAAAACCTTTTGGGGTTTGGCTGTTCAGCCCAAACCTGTTTGGGGGGACTGAACCCATTGGGGTGGGGGTGGGGTGTGGGGAACAGGGGGGAAACCAGTTTCTCCTCCCTCCAGGCTGCACGGGTGGAGCTCACCTCCCTCCCACCCTGCACAGCCTACTAATTTTTTTTAAACCCCCCACCCCAGGGATCACCCTACCCGGTGGCGCCAGGGCTCTGGCCCCAGATCCCACAGTGGCAGTGCTTCAAGCCTCTACTAGGCCTTCTGGGTCATCTGATCTGGCCACCTGACCCGGAAGGCCTAGTAGAGGCCTGAAGCTCTCTGCAGTGCCACCGGAGCTGGACCTGCCACCACGGGACCCAGGGCCTGAGTCCTGGCACCACCAGGTAGGATGATCCCTGAGGTGGGAGGGTTTTTAAAAATTAGTAGGATGTGCAGGGGGGGGGTGGTGCACTCCGGTGCCCCTTCCACCCATGCAGCCTGGAGAGAGGGGAAACCAGGTTCCCCCCTGCCCCCACCCGAAGGGGCTCAGAATCTGAACTTTATTCGGTTGGTTTGGGTGGGGGGCAGTTCGAGTTCAGGGGGTTCACGGACGGGCTGAACACCTCGAGTTACAGCCAAACCCCGAACCTCCCGAACTGGGTACGCACATCCCTATCCATCTCTTATCTCACTATGCTGGGTATGCAACTCCTACAGTCCCCGTAACTTACTTGCCCCAAGCACAACCAGGTAATAGACCACTGGCTTGCTTTCAGTAACAGTCTTTACCAAAGTCTTTCGTCTTGTCCTCAAGTCTCTTTTCCTTCAGGACAGCTTCTCTTTGTTCCAGGCTCAAAGGCAAATAAGCAATTTCAGTACAGCTCCATCTCCTACAGAGTCCAACAACAGACTAGCCAGTAGCTAGAACAGAGCTCCTTCTGCTACTGAATCTAAAAGCAGACTGAGGGTTGGTTGCCCCAGCGTTTCTTTTATAGTTCAGTAGCCCTGCCCAGGTATTTCCTCTTCTTCTTGTTCATCTTCCAGTTGAGTCCCATAACCTCTTGACCCTCAGTTAGTGGCTTGAAGGCCACTTCCAGGCTTTCTTAAAGGGTTATAAGCCCTATTATGCTTCACTCTGTTACAAGGATATAGTGTAATTAAGCAGGAACATATTATTAGTGTGTAAATGTGTTTTTTCCACAAAAATCCTTTTAGCAGTGGTACTTTGAAATAGATTCTTGTAGGGATTGGATTTCATTGAAATACAAGGGCAAAACAGATTGGTTGAAACTCTACTTACTGAACTTGTAGAGGGCTGTGGTTCTATAGTAGCTGTACAATGTCTGTAATAATAAAGACACTGAATGGAAAAGCTAAGCAATATCTTTCAGTTAAGATTAGTCTGAATACTCATCACAAGAGAAGATGATATGATCCATACAAAAGCAAGCTTTTCAAGAGACTTATCAATTCCTCTTTTAAGAAGCCAACTAAATTCAATCTGAACAAGATAATGGAGAGCATTGATGTTAAAGTTGGGATAATGTGATAAAAAAAAGAAAGCTGCAACATACATTGTCAGAGAGACACAAGGCAGAAATCATCTTGCACACAGTAAGGAGATACTGAAGGGACTTCACATTTTCACCACAGAAATCTAGCATGAAGGATGAGAATTGCTCAATTAAGCCTCATATTTAAGCTACAGAAAACAAAATGACCTTATGGATTAAATGGGCATAGATCCATACTGCAACGCATCTGGGGTGGTGTTTAGCTGTTCATAGCTTAAAAGTGAATAAGAGACAGAACTGATGAGAAATTTTAAGAGAAGGAAGAGATACTTCAGCCCCCATCACACTTACATGAAAGAAATAATTGTGTACAGGCACATGTGCATACATGTAGCAGTGTTGGACAAATCATTCATGGCAAACAATTTTTCAAATGTATTTGCACTTGTTTTAAAAATATCCACAAACTGCGGATTTCATTACTTTATTATTCCATTGTCATCCACTGTTATTCACTGTGATTTCACTACTTTATTATTCAAAATGTCATGAATTGTCTGGGATTATTTGTAATGTCATGTGCACATGGCCAAACAGCTGCTTAAGTAATGAGTTGTGTGATTCCATAGGGTGGGATTTTCAAAAGCGCATAAGCAGTTTTGATGATTAGCACCCATTGGTAGGGGTCTGCATGTCGTTTTCGTTATATCAGTAATGAAAACTAAAATTACCGTTTTCATTATTGCAATAACAAAAATGACAAAAATAATAACAAAATCAATAACAATAGCAAAAGTTGTTATTGATTTTGTTATTACCTGGCAGTCTGGCAGGTGTTTTTGGAGGGAAATGTGGAGAGGGGAGGAGGGAGCAGACGTCTCGGAGCCAGAAACAGTGTTGAACTCTTGAACTGGGAGGAGAAGGACCTGATGGATGTATCTCTGACCGATGAGCAGCGCAAGCAGGTCCTAGCAGTTGAATGGCACCCTGTGATTCCTCAATGCCTCTGCCTCCCAGAACCAATCAGGAGGGCTCTGGGGGAAGGCATTTCAACCCTTAATATTGTAGGGCTGGGCGGCTTCACTCTGTGTTAGCTCTCTTGCTTGTCAGGGTGCATTTGCAGAAGCTGCTGGTGCTTGCACTAGAACATGGGGAGGATTTCACCAGCAGCTTCTGCAAGCACTGAAATCTTTGCAAGATTATTGTGTGGCTGAAAACCAGCACTGCGCACGTGCAAGTTGACCGCTGTGGCCATTCTTTATATGTGCAGCCCCTGGTGGCCATTTTTTGCATGCGCAGAACATTTTTAGGGTTTTGAGAAACTCACGAGATTCTTCTTTGAGAAACCTCAAAAAAAGCTCTGCGCATGTGTAAAATAGCCAACAGGGGACACATATGCTTAAAATGGTTGTGGTGACCATTTTGCACATGCACAGAGTAATTGAGGTTTTTTGAGACTCTCACGAGACTCTCAAGATCCCTTGTGAGAACTTGCAAGATTTTGCCATGGTTGTGAGAATCTTGTGCATTCTCACAAGAATGGGAATCCAATCTCGTTTCACCCCTAGATGAACCCAGGCAAAGCAAATCCATTTATGAACTTAAACAAATATAATTGGGAGTGTCATTTGAGAAGGGTTCAGGGTGGAGAAAAAGTATTCCTCAAAATGAAAAGAGCTACAACCACTTCCTCCCAGCGGGCAAGGCTTGGCTGGTTTGGATGCAGGAGTGCAGTGGGCAATCCCTTTGGTACCTGGCACCCATAAGTAATACCCACACTTTTGGGTATCCCCCGTGGACATCAAATGGATTTACCCAGCCCTCATCGGGTGCCCAGATGCCTGAAAATATGGGTGTTTCTGGGACTTTCTAGTGTAAGCTATTTTTAATGGGTATATATTGCTTCTTTGCTGATTATTTGCTTAAAACAGTTATTGGGTTAGCATCAAGGCTTTTAGGCCTAGGGGATATTGGCCAAAACTCACCTGTTTTCTTGCCATGGTATTTTAATAATAAATGATATTGATAGTTTCTCTATAGAATGTATAGAGAAAGATTAACATAGAGAACATTTTAAGAAATTTAGAACATCTTAGGAAATTTGCCAGATTTAGTCAACGAGCCTCCATATAAGCTTTTAATATAATGTTTAGCTGAGGATGCTTAATCTTATGAATAATTCAAATTAAATATAAGTCCAAATCTGTGGTTTTGCTATCGGACATGTTTATAAAATCTGCAGATCTGAACCATAGGCCCTTTTCACGCAGACACTCTAACACTGATAAAATGGGTGTAATGTTTTATTATACCTATTGCAGGGCACCCGTAGAGCACACCTGCAGCCCTGCAATGTGTATAATAAAATGTAACACTCATTTTGTCAATGTTAAGAGTGTCTGTGTGAAAAGGGCCATACATTTTGCTTGTGTAAGCCATCAAACTGATCAGGATCCTTGGTCCTGGGGGACTTCAATGTCCATGCCGATGCCGGCCTTGTTGGGGCGGAGCGAGAATTCATGGCCGCCATGGCAACCATGGATTAGTCCCAGGGGGTTATCTGCCTGACCCACGTGGGGGGACATACACTAGACCTGATCTTCAGTTCTGGCCTTGAGGTGGGGGATCCAGTTGTGGGGGAGGTTACAGCAGTGCCTTGTCATGGACGGACCATTATCTCCTTCAGGCCGATCTCTCCGTACACCCCCCTCAGAAGGAGGAAGGACCAGTTAGGATGGTCCGCCCACAGCGGCTGATGGAACCTCAATGGTTCCAGGAAGTCCTGCAGGAGTTAACTCTGGTCCTGGATGGTCACTCTGTCGATGAGCTGGTCCAGTCTTGGAATATCTTGCTGGGGGAAGCCATCGACAGGGTGGCTCCAAGACGCCCTCTGCCTCGGTTTCGTCACCGCAGGGCCCCTTGGTTTACCGAGGGGCTGCGGTGTATGAAGCAAGTAGGCAGGAGGCTGGAGCGACACTGGCGGCGTACTCGCTCTTGGCCATAGGGCCCATCTGCGGTCGTATGTTGAGGCTGTGAGGACAGCAAGGAAGGAGTTCCTTGCTGTCCTCATAGCGTCTGTGAAGTCCTGACCAGCGGAGCTGTTTTGGGTACGGTGCTGGCGGGGGTAGTGAACACGTCCATGCAGCAGGGGAGGCTGTCGCCCAGTCTCAAGGAGGCTGTGGTGCGCCCCCTGCGGAAAAAAACATCGCTGGATGTGGATGCCCTCGCCAGTTACTGACCTGTTTCTGGCCTTCTCTTTCTAGGGATGGTTATTGAACAGGCAGTGGCACTCCAGCTCCAGGTGCATCTAGACAGCATCGGTTTCCTAGACCCGTTTCAATCTGGGTTCCGCCATGGCTATGGCACCAAGACAGCATTGGTGGCCTTGGTCGATGATCTCCACCAGAGATGGATGCAGGATGTTCAACATTTCTCATCCTGCTAGATCTCTCAGCCGCTTTTGACACCGTGGACCATGGGCTGTTGTTGAGACAGCTGCGTGACCTGGAGGGGTCTGGATGGGACTGTTCTTGAATGGTTCCATTCATTCCTCTCGGGAAGAAGCCAGTGGGTGGTGCTGGGGGAGGAAACATCTTGCCCCCATGCCTTATCATGCGGCATTCCACAGGGTTCGATTCTGTCTCCGTTACTATTTAATGTTTATATGCAGCCCCTGGGGGAGGTCGTGAGGAGGTTCGGGGTGCGTTGTCACCAATATGCTGATGATACTCAGCTGTACCTCTCTTTTTCAGTGGACCCAGACCCTGCTATCTTGGTGCTATCCCAGTGTTTGGAGGCCGTGGCAGAATGGATGTGGCAGAGCAGACTGAAGCTCAACCCCGATAAAATGGAGGTGATGGTGGTGGGGAGAGCAAAGGAGGTGTCAGCCCCCCTTACATGCCTGGAGGATGTATTCCCCTCTTGGTTTGATAAGGACTGTCACCAAACCAGGACTCTTCTTCATAGGATTACCAGAAAACTCAGGGTTAACCCAAACCAATCTCTCCAAATAGAGATGGTGAGACTTCATACTGAATACCGTGTGTTATTGATGTTTAAAAGGAAACAACACTCTTTAGCTCAGTGGTCTAGGCTTCTGTTTGCAGCTAAATCAAAGGACTCCCGTCAATTCTTGCTAATAATTCGAGCTGCCCAGAAGATAGGGGGCTCTTCCAGGGGAACTGAGATTCAGCCCACAGTGTGGCAGGATTTTTATAAATCCTTGTTTGCACCCTCTGGGGAGATTCCAGTGAGCCCGGTGATCTGGACATTGGATGAATGCCAGCAATGGCCACCCGTAACTCCTGAGCAAATAGTGGAGCTTATATTGCGACTTAAACTGGGGAAAGTCCTGGGCCCCGACTACATTACCCTGGAACTTCTGAAAAATAACCCAGAGTGGTGGGCAAAGGTGCTTGCACCCCTCTTTACACATCTAAATGAGACTGGTACCTTCCCTCCTGCATGGAAGGAAAGTATTGTGATACCTATTTACAAAAAGGGGGACGCTAAGTCACCAAAAAATTACAGGCCCATTAGTCTCCTTAGCATCATCGCTAAACTGTACACCAGACTGTTGTTGAGTAGATTGCATAAATGGATAGAAGATGCACGTATTATAGCGCCAGAACAAGCAGGTTTCCAAAAGGGATGCTCAACCATAGATCATATTTTTGTTCTATCCTCCCTGATTTCTAAATATTCTGCCTCTCGAAGGAAGCTTTATTTGTGCTTCATAGACCTAGAGAATAGGGATGGGCGAACGCGGTTCGGAAGTTTGGAGTTCGGCCCGAACTCAAACTGTTCGGACGACCGAACTCAAACCCGAACCCGAACGCAAACATACCGAACAAACCGAACACCGAACGGTGAAATGGCCGAACAGTTCGGTCAGTTCGGATCGCGTTTGGATGAGTTTGGGTGGCAAAAAAAGGTTCACTGGAAGGTCAAACATTACAGGGAGGTGTCAGTCACTGAGGACCAGACTTCCAGGCACCAGGGGTGGAGAGGCTTGCAAGAAA
>QEPC01003283.1:77307-101927 GCA_003113815.1 Sphenodon punctatus
AAAAATAACAACACTTCCCGAATGGACGAACGGATGAACCGAACAGCCGAACAGCCGAACCGAACAGCCAAACGGCCTAACCGAACAGCCTGTTCAGACGAACGAACCAAACATCCGAACCCGAACTCGGCAAACTAACCGAACAAACGAACTGAACAAATCCGAACCGAACAAATGAACCGAACGGCCGAACCCGAACCGCGATCTGTTCGCCCATCCCTACTAGAGAAGGCCTTTGACCTTGTAAACAGAGAACAACTGTGGAACAAGTTGAGAGACTTAGGTATGGAGCCTCGGCTCTTATACCTAATGATACGTCTCCACACAGGAAACATGTTAAGACTTCGTTATAACTCTAAGGGTGTTCTGTCTGATCCAGTCAGAGTATTGGCGGGAGTTAGGCAAGGATGCTTGCTGGCCCCCGCCTTATTTAACATTTACTTAAATGACGTAGTCCAAACTATGTCTCAGATAGACACCCATGCCCCCAAGTTTGGCTCATATTGCGTCTCTCTTCTACTTTATGCAGATGATACAATCTTGATATCACAGATGATCATAGGATTGAAGCGCTCTATGTCTGCTTTTGAATCTTTTTGCCATCACAATAATGTGCGCATCAACTTTGACAAAACAAAGATCCTGGTGGCGGGTTCAGGGGGCTCGTCGAAGACCCACCGATGGGCAATTGGAAATAACCCGATTGAGCAGGTCCGGTGCTTTAGATACTTAGGGGTGCTCTTCTCTTCCCACCCAGGGTGGAACGTCCATTATGAGGCAAAAATCAATTTGGCAAAGAAAACCTCAATGTCCATTATAAAATTTTACTTTGGGCAAGGAGGCAAGCTGGTTCTCCCAGCCCTTCGACTGTTCAAAGCGAAGGTGGTCAGCCAACTCTTCTATGCTTTCACCATATGGGGTTTGTCCTATTTAGCTCATCTTGAGCGCATACAAAATGGTTTGCTAAGGTCCATTTTGGGTGCCCCTCGGGGTTTACCCCAGGTCATCCTAAGGGCTGAGACGCTATGCTTGCCTCTTCCTGTTTATGCCCTACAAACATTGGTTATTTTTGGGGTTAAAATGATTCTGTTCCCCTCTGGTAAACCCATTCTTGCTGCCTTGCTGATCAAAGAGGGTCTAGGGTCCTCTTGGAGCCAGGCAGTCGAGAAAGAAGTTTGCCTACTCGGGTTTTCAGTAGAGTCCCTGAAATTGGTGGGACTAGAGGCAGCCAAGAATCTGATCAAAAGACGGGTAAGGGATTAGACAATACAAACAGAAAATGCCCTACTCTCCGATCAGATGGTTGCACCATACTATGTCTGCCTTAAACCCTCAGCACCCAATAACTATTATCTTTTCACCTGGCCTGATCCTGAAAAACAGATCCCCTTTTTTAAGCTAAGAGTAAATTCCTTTCCCTCGGCTCTAGTGGAGGGGCATTACAAAGGAATCCCACGGGCACAAAGGATTTGCCCACTATGTCAATTAGGTGAGGTGGACTCAGTGGCCCACATACTCTTCAGATGCCCCCTATTCATTGGCCCAAGACTGCTATTTCTGGGGGGAGGCACCGAATTCCTAGATATGACTAACCAGGTCACCCAAAGCTTCCTCGGACCAGAGGACTCAGAATTGACTAGGGCAGTAGCTAGCTGTGCGCAGGTTATCCTGCGCATTCATCAGACACAGATTTCGTGAACAGAGTGGTAAGGAACTGTGTGACCAGGCAGATTCTATATTGCCTAATCCAGCCAAAACCACTATTAGCCGCCGGTAAGATCTCCCATAGGGGAGGCGCCCCACGGCAAAGAGTATGTCTATGTTCTCTTTGTTAAATCGAATGCTTGGGTTTTCTTTCAGAATATTCAGAATCCTAAGGCTAATATATTAGGTCAGTGAACCAGAGCCCCAGACACAAGGGCAGTAAGAGCTCAGGGATTAAGAGTCAGTCGAATTACGCTCTCTGGAAGAGCAGGGATTTTTATCGGGGTCGCTGATGGTACTAATGTTTCATATTGGACTTGGTACACTTGTCTTGTTTGGCAATATTGTTTTTGTGTATACAATTGTTTTATTATTTTAAATCCTGTTGCTGCTTTTGTAAAAACCAATGGTTAACAATAAAGGTATTTATTCATTCATCCCCAATATATGTGTTTTATACATTTTAAATGTTTATATATGTTATTTTAGGTATTGGATTGTTTTATGGTATTTTTTGATTGTAAGCCGCCCTGAGCTGGGTTCAGGATGGGGCGGGGTATAAATGCAACAAATAAATAAAATAAATAAATATGTTCATTGGGAATGCATCATGCCCTATGGAATCCATTGGGATCCTGCACAGATTCTACATGGAGGGGCTTTGGATTGTGGACACCGACTCCAAGATCCTTCTCCTGAGTGGTTACACCCAGCTTTGAACCTAGCATCATTTATGTATAGTGAGGATTATTTTCCCCATGTGCATCACCTTGCACTTCTCACCATTGAATTTCATGTGCCATATTTGTGCCCATTCATCTAGTTTTGCAAGATCCCTCTGTAGTTCCTCTCAATTGGTTGGGTCTTAACTATCTTGAATAATGCAGTGTCATCTGTGAATTTAGCCACCTCATCTTTATCATTTTTTCAGGTTACTAATGAATATTATTATTAATTATTATGATTAGCAAGCATTTATATAGCACCAACAATGTACCTGGAGCTTTACAAAGTAATAGAATAGACACGGTCCCTACCCTAGGGCTTACAATCTGAGAGACTGGGGGGGGGGATGAAAGAAGGTCAACACAGAGGGAGGCAAGGAGTGTAACATTCACGAAGATGCGAGGTCCCAGGTGCACGTGCTTGACTTGGGTACATCAAAAATGGATATTTTCAGACTTTACTAGATCACAGTCAACCACAGTCAATTCCCTGTGGTGGTTGTGACCACGTAACGTCTGATGGGGGCAACGGATGTTCCCCCCAGATGTTCACCACGGTCAATCACAGTGGGGAATCACATTCACCACGCGATTGGCTGAACCGGCAGGGCCGGCAGTGATCGCGTGGTGAAGGCAAGTCCCCGCCGGGATGAACCGAGCCGTCACATCTGGACGGTGGCCACGGCCCAAAATCCCCGCAGGGATTCTGTCCTGTGGTCAATTCGGGCGGGCACTGCGACCGCATTGGCCGCGGCGCCCACCCATCTCCCTGGAGGGCGGGTGGCAGGGGAGCATGGGGGGGCCAGGCCGTGCAGCCACATGTTGCGCCGCGCAGCCCCTCCCCTATTCCCCGCCGGGAGCCCCCGGCATGTCTGTTGGGCCATGACGTGGTGGCCCCGGTGGGGGATCAACAGATTGGTTTCGTGATGGGGTCAATTGGCCCCGTCACGTCTGAAAATACCCAATGATAGCTGGCTGGTCAATGTGGTGAGAAAATGAGTACACAGACCGCAGGTAATAGATTGTACTGGATGGAGGGTATCAGCAGTAGAGGTGTGCACCAGGGGCCCATGTCATTTTTTAATTTTATTTTCATTTTCGTTACTTAAATCTGTCGTTTTCGTTTTCATAAATATCAAATTTTCATTTTTGTTTTTGCTTTCATAAGAAATGCCATACTGGGTCAGACCAATGGTCCATCTAGCCCAGCATCCTGTCTCTGACAGTGGCCAATTATGGTGGCTTTGGAGAAGCAGCCAACAGGTCACAATAGGGGATCCATTCCCTGTTGTTTCCCCCCCAGTTCTCGTCATCTTCCCTGATCCCGTCTGGCTAATAGCTGCTAATGGACCTATCTTCCAGAAACTTGTCCAAACCTCTTTTAAACTCAGCTATAGTACTGGCCCTTACCACGGCCTCTGGCAGTAGATTCCACAACCCAATTATATCCTGAGTGAAAAAATAATTTATTTTATTTGTTATAAACTTGCCACCCATGAGTTTCATGGAGTGTCCCCTAGTTCTAGTACTAACTGAGAGGGTAAATAACTGTTCCTTGTTTATTAGTTTCACACCATTCATTATTGTATAGATTTCTATCATATCTCCTCTCAGGCGTCTCTTCTCCAAGCTGAAGAGCCCCAACTTACTAAGCCTCTCCTCATAGGGGAGCCCTTCCATGTCCTTGATTTTTGTTTCCTTTCTCTGTACTTTTTCTAGTTCAGCTATATCTTTTTTGAGATGGGGCGACCAGAACTGCACACAATACTCGAGGTATGGCCACACCATTAATTTGTATAGCTGCATTATGATTTCATCAGTTTTATTTTCTATCCCTTTGCAACTAACTCCTAACATTCTGTTTGCTTTTTTGACTGCTGTTGTATGCTGGGCTGAGGATTTCAGTGTATTGTCCATAATTACTCAGAGATTCTTTCCCTGAGTGGTAACTCCTAGCTTAGTACCCAGCATTGTGTACTCATAGTTTGGATTATTTTTTTCTTATGTGCATCACTTTACACTTGTCCTCATTAAATCTCATTTGCCATTTAGATGCCCAGGCACCCAGTGTTGTAAGATCCTGTTGCAGTTCCTCACAGTCTGCTCATGTTTTAACTACCTTGAATAACTTGGTGTTGTCTGCAGATTTGATCACCTTACTCTCAACATCCTTTTCCAAATAATTAATGAATACATTAAACAGCACCGGTCCCAATAAATATCCCTGAGGCACTCCACTTTTTAGATCTTTCCATTGTGAAAATTGACCATTTAGTCCTACCCTTTGCTTTCTATCTTTCAACCAGTTTCTGATCCATAGTAAAATACTACCTCCTATCCCATGACTTTTTAATTTTATCAAGAACCTCTCATGAGGGAACCTTATCAAATGGTTTCTGGAAATCCAGAAATGCTTTCGTTTTCATTTTCCATTGGTTTCAATGGAAAACACATTTCCGGCTGTACCTTTTTATTTTTTCATCATATGTAGATGAACCCTGGAGCGGTTGTACCTCAAACTGAAGTCTCTAAGCATACCAAATTTCAAAACAATTGGATAAAAAAATCCAATTTTAGAAGCAGTTGAATTATATTATTTTGCAAAAATTGTCATATACATCCTTAGCAGTAACTTCTTTGCCTCACATTTAATGTAAATAAAACTTGACAGATTTATACCTCTTCCATATTTACAATCCTTGTTAATTTTCAGAAGGATTGGAATAAGGATCCTGGTGGTATAAGCAATTAACTTATAAATGTATGTCTAACTGTAACATCTTTGTAGTCCAACCAGTGTACATAAAGTTTGGCAGGGATCTATATAATACTTTCACAATCATCTCTGCCAAATATCAGAAAGATAAATGGTCCGTATTTTATATGCCTGAACATCATATGCAGAGAAGGAGGCAATGCCAGGGATACTCTTATGTGTCACTGTGGTTTAAGATAGGTTTGTGATGCCAATTGGCCAGCAGAAATGTCAACCAAATATCCTCATTCTGTGATGTGACTATCCCAACATCTCTCCCCCAATTGTTACTGGGAAGTCTGAAGCATCTGTTTAGGAAAGAGTCAACAGAGATTCTCTTATGTCCTCTGTCACAGTGCTTCAGGATGTGATTGTGATGATAATTGGCCAGCCTGGATGTGTAAACAATGTCCTGATTGCTTGGATGCTATCCTCAAAGTCCCAGTTATTTCCCTTCTATGCCTGCCTCAGGACTGCCCCCTATGCCTGCCTTCAAGCCACTACCAATTGGTCTTGTAAAGCTAGAAGCATGCAGTATTTGGTCAGTTATTGTGTCTGTCAGTATTTTGGGTCTCTCCATATACTCCATCCCTCCTACAGTCTCTCCCTCCCCCCCTGGCCCCCGTCGTTCAGGGTGCCTGCCTCTGACTGACACTGCATGTGCTGCTATTTATGTGAATAATGGTCTTCAAATTGTCCTATAGTTTGGCATAGATAACTGGGAAGGTATGTTATACATTCCTGAAAAATATCTTGTAAACAGGATAAAATATACAAATGTTACAGCTGGAAATGCATTTTCAAGTTAACGTTTTATATCATCAGGACCCTTTATCCGACCTTTCTGAAAATTATCAGGAATTTTAAGCTTGTGGAGTGACATATTGTTCACAGGTTACATGCAAATGGAATGGAAGAGCAAGTTGTTGTACCCATGAATGTGTATGGAGCTTTTCTTGAAATCACAACTTTCAATTTCTTCTAAAATTGGTTCACTTTATCTAATCATTTAAATAAGTGGTACACATAATGCCCTCCATTGGGGATACAATCACCCCAAGTTTCATAAGAATTGAATGAGAAACAAAAACATTATAACTGGAAATACTTTCTTCATTTCCCCCACTTTATTTAAAAATCAAAATGCCGTTTTCATTTCTGTTTTCATTATTATGATTTGTCATTTTCATTATTGCAATAATAATAATGAAAATCACAATGTTTATTATCGTTATTGTAATAATGAAAAAAACATACACACTGCTAAGTGCAGAGAATGGAGCACCGGTGTAATGAGCCACCACGTTCTGCAACAGCTGCAGTCTCCGATCCAGCACCAAGGGTAGTGCCGCATAGAGTGCATTACAGTAATCCAGTCTCGAGGTAATAAAAGCATGGACAATCGTGGCCAGATCAGTGTCTGAGACATACGGCCTATGCCGACATACCAGATGCAACTGGCAAAATGCCCCCTTCACCACAGCCGCCACTTGGACATCCAGGTGGAGCTATGGGTTCAGGAGCACCCCCAGACTCTGAACCTGACATACCAGGGCAGGATGGACCCCATCCATGATGGCGGCCACCACTCCCCTGGACTTCCCCACAACCATCACCTCCGTCTTGTCAGGATTTACCTTCAGGCGGCCCACCCTCCTCCTATCTCCCACAGCTGACAAACACTGAGTTAGCACCGAGACTGTTATGGAGGGAGAAGTGACAGGATTTGGCAACACAGTTGATGCAGAGTTTAAAAGAAAGGGGTGAGTCAAAGATGAAGCCTAAGCTATGGACTTGGGGGACAGGAAGGACGGTGACCTCATTGGTCAGGATTGACAGGGAAGAGGGAGAGGAAGAATGAGGGGGGAAATATAAGTTGTTCAGTTTTAGCCGTGTTGAGTTTGAGTTGACATTGAGACATCCAGATAGAGATGTCAGAGCGACAGCAGGTGAGGCGAGCTTGAATAGATGGAGAGAGAGAGGGAGTAGAGAGAGAGAGTTGGGTGTCATCAATGTAGAGGTGATAATGGAAGCCATGGGAGGCAATGAGTTGTGAAGTGTTGAATATGTTAACTAATACCGGTCCCAGTACTGACCCTTGAGGCACCTCTCTACCTACTGTTCTTCAACTTGAAAAACACCATTTATTCTTACCCTTTGTTTCCTATCTTTTAAGCAGCTACCAATCCATGACAGGAGTCTTACTCTCACCCCATGAGTATTTAGTATGCTCAAATGTCTTTGGTACAGGTACAATTTAGATAATTCAATGACTATCCAAAACAATAGCCATGAATAGAAATCGACTATTTGCTTCAGTTCTAGCATCGAGTATAGTCTCCAGTCACATATAATGGGACACAAACCTTTTGCCCAGACAAGTCACAAGAGAAATTTAGCCATGAAATGGGGATTTGTGGGATTTATCATTTTAAGAGACTGAGAAATAATAATTTATCTGCTCCCATTGCAAAGATTCTTGTTTAATTTTCAGAGTTCGGGTACTTAAGTCAGCTCAACTGATCTTGAAATTATGTGATGTATAACTGTTCCACAACATTGGTGTATGTCCTTGTTAGAGAAGATGAATGCTATTTATGAAATTACTTACTTTGGAAAAGTATGTCTTAAGTGGAGAACATGCTGACAAATGGAACAAGACTTATTTTTCAAATTGGTTATTTATTTACATAAAGACAATTAATCCTGGCTAAAACTGATGTGAAACAGCCTAAAGTACAACCACTTATGCTCAGTGTGCCTGGCACTTTCAAATCACTTTAAAAATGCAGCTTTCTCCCCCAGTAAAGGCTATAATTATCTACGGATGTGCTCACAAATTCTCTCTGCAGTTACACCTGCCAAACAGAAATATGATCTAAACTTCATCACAACTAACAGGAAGATAATATAGGCTGAGATCATCAAACTACTTTGTTGGCACAAGCTGCGTTAATTTCTATAGGGCTTGCATGGCCACAGTGCTACGAGGATCAGGTTAATAAAACTTCTTGTGATAACTCTGTGGCCCATTTCACATGAGGTATACCCACACATGCCCACACAGGTCAGCTGCGTGAGCATGTGTGGGTGCTTCCCATGTGAATGTTGCGGTGGGTAACCTACCCATCACCCACGCATGGAGCAATTAGCCAAATCGGCATTGCTCTGTGGGTGGAGATGGGTGTGTGTTCATTTATGCACTTATATATTTTTTTCATTCTTGTACTGGCCTTAGTCTTGACAAGAGTCAAATATAAAAACAAATTAACACAAAATATCATGGTATACAGATAACCCCTATACCTTATAAACCACGCCTCATATATGCAATCCAAATAACTGACACTTATATCAAAATATCGGATCTTAAAGGCAGCTAAAAAAAAGAAGAAAAAAATAACATGCCTCACAATTAAAAATACATAAATACAATCAAGGCTTCAAAGAAGTAAATATTTTCCATAAAAAACTGGCCCTAAGAGCAAAACAAGCAACTATTTCTGAATTTGAGGGTTTCTTATCAGAGAGACAAAGAATCACCAGTCCTAGGGGAGATAAAAGCGAGGGAGGATTAATTCTGGACCACATTTTGATCCTGGCATGCAGGTAAAGAGGGCAATGTAACAAATAATGAACTAAATCCTCCACAACGTTCGCACCACAGGGGCAAAGCCGTTCAGCATAAGGCTGACCAACATATCGACCCTTAGTAATTGCCAAATCAAACAATTATAATACTAATCGGAGGGCAGTAAAGGCTCTCCTCAGATTTTTATTCGATATATCGCGCAAGTAATTGCAGCCACTTCTAGTAGGTAAGACATGTATGTACACATCCACGCACTGTCTCTCTACTAACGTGCACACCAATCCCCCCCCAACAGCTGCAGTCCATTTTTAAAAGGCCTTCTGCTGTAACCTATTACCATTTTCACTATCTGAATTAAAAACAAGGACAATATCTCCTTCAAAAATTCAGGGAATAAATTTATTTTGCTTGGATCCTTGCCAATTTTGTTAAAATAGGGAATTTCAGGTCACACAACATTGTTATTCCATCTGCTCCACACTTTTTCTTTCTTATTGCCCTTAATAGTCAGACCCTTCTTTATTGGACCTAGCAAGAAATCTGCTGAGCTGCATGGCAGCAGTAATAATAGTCAGATTTGTGGAGGAGATATTTTATTGTTTTCCTTTTAATGTTAAAAGGAATCCTCTCTTCTCATCTTGCAGCCCCACAATAAAAATGTTCAATTGATTACCCTCCTTGGCCTCTAACTGCTTGTATGTTGGGGGAGGTAATAATTAAAAATATCCACTGCCAAAACTAAGCATCTTCACAGATGTAACCTTATCCTCCAGTCTCTGCAGAAATAAAAAAAGGTTACAGAGATGTGCGAGACAGAGACCCCAGAAAGTCCACGTTTATTAGTGCAAGGATAAAAGCAATAAGATGTCCAAGTATAATTAATAGCAAACAGCACAGCCCACTAAAAATGGAGTGAGGAGAGAATTGCTTTGTGCAGGGCAAACAGGGAAAGATACAAAAACCACCACAAATAGGATAAAAGTATGAAGTCTGTTATAAAGCAGACAGAAAGAAATTGTTCTTCATCCCCCTTAAGGGTTTAAGTTGGAACCCTCACTGGGAAGGAAGTGGGTTTAAGTTTCAGGAAGGTAGATTTAGGTTAAATACCAGAAAAGATGTCCTAACTATGAAAAGAACAGGACAATGGAAGGAACAGATTTACTGGAGACATTGTAGAAACTCCTTCTTTGGATTTTGGAAATAAAAATTTGGTTAAGTGTCTGTCAAGGATGTTTTAAGTATACTGAATCCTTCTTTGGTATGTGAGTTGGACTAGATGATCTTGATGACTTCCCACATCTACCTGCAGTGCTAGCCCCTTATCAAAGTGCTGCAATAAGGGATCACTGTCAAAAAATTATCTTGACGTGAATGCCCAAGTCCCTGAACCAAGTCCGCCGACTGTATACTAGCCAAGCTACGTTTTCCACTTGAAAGGTGATCAGTGCTCAAGGCCTGGAGTGGGGAGAAATAAAATACTCTGTGCAAGTGATATCTGTCTCATCGAGGAGCCCCCTCATAGACTTGTTGAGTAAAGTCACTAAGTGTTTTATCCACTCTTCTTGTGAACAAAAGCTCCTTGGACTTAGGAAAATTACTCAGAAATAGTTTGTGTCTGATCAACTGGAGAGCCCTATAATTACTTACCATCAACCCATTTGATGTAGCAGGTGACCTCCCTGCATTAAAATCCTGCTCTTTTATCAAGATTTGTGTCCAGGGATCTTGGATAGCAGCGCCCTTGCCTGCGTTAGTTGTGGGAGTGTCACTTCTACTCTAGAAACTACTTGGAGACTTGGCCATCCTGAGCAAACCCCTGGACATAACAAGTTTCCCAAAATCCTTGCCCTTCTAGCCTCTAGTGCTCCTTTTCTTGCCCTTATAGCATATGGAATCCAAAATATGAAACAACTTCTTGAAGAAGGCATACCTATTGGTTCGTACACTTCCCCTGACTGCTCTTCTCCCTATTTTAATATTCTTAGATTTTTTAGCCAATGGCAATTTCTTCTTATCTTTGCGCTTAATTGCCTTAGGGAAATCTGTAACATCCTTACCTAATCCTATCTGACCCGTCTAGCTACCATCCTGTCTCACTCCTTTCTTTTGCTTCCAAGCTTCTTGAACATGTTGTCTACTCCCGCTGCCTTGATTTCCTCTCTGCCAACTCCTCCCTTGACCCCCTCCAATCTGGCTTCCATTCCCTTCACTCTACTGAAACTGCTCTCGCTAAGATCACAAATGATCTTCTTGTGGCTAAATCTATTGCCTCTACTCCATTTTTGTCCTCCTTGACCTCTCTGTTGCCTTTGATACTATTCACCACTCACTCTTGCTGGACTCATTTCACTCCCTTGGCTTCCATGGCTCCATCCTCAACTGGTTCTCCTCCTACCTTTCTGACTGCTCCTTCAATGTGTCACTTGTCAACTCGACCTCCTCCTCCCTTCCCCTCTCAGTTTATGTTCTCAAAGGCTCTGTCCTTAGCCCTCTCCTCTTCTCTATCTACACCTTGTCCCTAGGCAAACTCATTGCCTCCCATGGCTTCCAACATCACCTCTACGCTGATGACACTCAACTCTATCTCTCTGCTCCCTCTCTCCCTCCTTCTATTCAAGCTTGCCTCACCAACTGTCTCTGATATCTCCACCTGGACATCTTAATGTCAGCTTAAACTCAACATAGCTAAAACTGAGCACCTTTTCTTTCCCCCCTCATCCTTCCTCTCCCTCCTCTCCTCTCTTCACTGGCTCCCCCTTCCTGAAAAAATCATGCACAAGCTCCTACTCTTCACCTATAAAACTCTTCACAACCTTGCTCCCCCCTACCTCTCTGTGCTAATTTCCTTCCATACTCCAGTCCGTGAACTCTGCTTCTCCTCTGCCCCCTCTCACCCTCCCACGTCTCCCCTGCTCCCCAACTGCCTTTGTCCCTTCTCCCTAGCTGCCCCCCCATGCCTGGATCTCCCTCCTTGTCCACATCCGCCTCGGCCTCCATTCATACCTTCAAATCACTCCTCAAGACCCAACTCTTCCACTCTATCCTCCCCGACTCCTTGCTCCCCTCACTTAACTCCTGCTGATACCCTCCATCCAGTACCATCTGTTACCTGCGGTCTGTCTATTCATATCCTCACCAGACGGGCCAGCCAGCTATCATTCTCAATGTAACCAAGCCAAGGACGTGTACCTGGGACCTCACATCTTTCTGAATGTTACACTCCTTGTCCCTCCTTCTATTCCTTCATCTCCCCCCCCCTCCGTCTCTCAGATTGTAAGCCCTAGGGCAAGGACTGCATCTATTCCATTACTTTGTAAAGTGCCAGGTACTGCTGGTACTATATAAATGCTTGCTAATAATAATAATAATAATCATAATCATAATAATCATAAATAATAATCATAAATCATAATCATAATCATAATCATAATCATAATCATAATCAATCATAATAATATAATATCTGTGTTTGAGTCTGATGATCCATTGTAACAGCTCCCTGTAGCTGGGCTTTATAAAGCAACAAGTCTGATAGAATCAATAGGAGTCCTGAGGATTCTGTGACATAAGTCCGTATTGTCTCTAGCTTTTTGAAAATTGCTGATATTAAATGGCTGTCAAGGATATACTGTGAGCACAAGATTTGATCTTGAGATACTAAGAAGGACTCACAGATATCTAAAGGATTCTGTGTGCCAATCCTATATTGGGAGTCAACTGATTCCAGTAGCAATTCCTCAACTACAGATTGTACTGAGTCTTTGAACATGGACTTATTAAACATATCCCTCTTCTCTAAGTGGGACTGCTCTCTTAGTGTATCCTCAATATAAGCCTCCTGCATGACATTACCATCATCATACATCACCTCTTGATTAGAGTACTCACTCCTTAATTCATGGTTGTCAACCACCTGTAATATGCTTTGGTTTTTATGTGTGCTAGCCTTGCCCACTGGCATATCTTGAGATGACATGGGATTAAAGAATTTGGTTATTTTAACCTGGACCAATTCAATGTCATTCTTTTCACACTTCCCTAACTTCTTGGTGGCATGTTTTGTGAGGACCATGTTCATAACAGAACTTAGTAGATCTTAGTTCCCAACAGCAGTGGGCTCAAGCAGGAATATTCACTGGCCGCCACATCCGCCCAACAACGGCTCAGTGCTCTTTGGTGGCAACCTTCATCTGCCGCCCGCTGGGCAGCACCTCCCTTTAATACTGGTTACCTGGAGGGGGGAGGGGAGACACAAACACAGGACTGTCAGTCAAGGGTCCAGGCAGCCCCTCTGCAGCAACACAGGATCCCCCAACCAAGCCCTGCCCAGCCTTTCAGTTATCTCCCCCATACATTTCAAGTTCCAGCAACAGAAGCAATGCACCCCACCCAAACTCCAAGTCCTGGGCTAATATCTGCAAGACAGGGGGAGGCTCTCCTAATGTGTACTGAAATCAGTTGTGGCAGCAGCCCCAGAGAGCTGCCACTCTGAGTGTCAGTCCTAACTAATGAATGGGTCGGCCCTATGGGAAAGAAAAAAATTAAAGAAGCCCTAGAGAAACAAATTAGCACCCCCATGCTATAATTTTCCCTTTTATTATATAAAAGTATATTTATTTAGGTGGGAATAGGAACATCCTGATTGCAGATAACCTAACAATTGTACTGTGTAATGTTTATTTATTTATTACAACATTTCTACCCCGTCCCTGATGCTCCAGGCAGCTCAGAGCAGCTTACAAAACAATAAATAAACATAAAACACAGTTTAAACACAAACACATTAAAAGACAACATTAAACACACATGTTGTCTGCTACTAGGGATGTGCAAACCAAACCAGGTTTGGATATTTGGCCATTCAGTGGTTCGAGTTGAATGATGAGTTTGGATTCAGTATTTGATTCATTTGGGATCGGTTCAGTCTTTAGTTCGGTGCAATCAGGAACTGAAAATGACATTTGGTTTTTGAAATAAAGGGAAAAAACTGAAAAACATATTTATGGCTATAACATTTTTGTTTCTTATTAAATTTTTATTAACTTTGGGGAGATTGTACCCCCATGAGAGGGCACTATGTGTACCCACTTTTGGAATGATTAGATAAAGTAAACCTATTTTGGAAGCAATTGAATGTTGTTATTTTAAGAAAAGCTCCATATACATGCATGTCTACAACTTCTTTATATTGCATCTAATGTTCATGAAACTTGTGCATATTACATCCCCACATATGCTTAATTTGTCTGATGATTTTTAGAAAGAGTGGGTAAAGGGTCCCAAGGTATAAGAAATTAACCTGAAAATACATTTCCAGCAGTAACATTTTGATATTGCATTCTGTTTACAGGATATTTGGCAAGAATGTATCAAATAATTTTCTTGCCATTTCAGCAAATGTACAGGAGATTTTGATAAAGGGACCCAATTATATAAACAATTGATGTTCTCCCTGTGAAAATCATTATTCAGATGAATATCAGCATATTCAGTGCCAGTCAGAGACAGGCACCCTGCATGACAGGGGGAGAGAGACAGTAGGAGGAAGGATGTGGAGCAACCCCAAAGACTGACAGACACATTCAATGGCCAAACACATTACTGCAAGCTTCTAGCTTTACAGGACCAATTGGTAGTGTCTTCGAGGTGGGCATAGGGGGCGGCCCTGAGGTGGGCATAAGCAACTTAACTGGGACTTCTGAGATAGCATCCAAGAAGTCAGGAGACATAGTTTAAACACATCCAGGCTGGCCAATTATCATCACAATCACATTCTGCAGCACTGAAACAGAGGACATCACAGAATCTCTATTGACTCTTTCCTAAACAGATGTTTCTGACTTCCCAGAAACAAGTGGGGGAGATACATTGGGATAGTCCCAGCACATAATTAGGATATTTGGTTGACATTTCTGTTTGCCAATTCGCATCACAAACCGATCTTATACCACAGTGACATAAGAGAATTCCAGGCATAGGCCCCTTCTCTACATATGTTGTACAGGCATATAAACTTGGGACCCTTTATAAAACCTTTCTGATATTTGGCAGAGATGATCATGAAAGTGTAATATATAGCTCTGCCAAATTTCAAGTACACTGGTTGAACTACAAAGATGTTATAGTCAGACATACATTTATATGGTAATTGCTTATACCACCAAGACCTTTTTCCAATCCTTCTGAAATTTTGCAAAGATAATAAATATGGGAAGGGGTATAAACTGGACAAGTTTTACCTACATTAGAATTGAGGTAAAGCAGTTACAGCTAAGAATGTATATGTAGAATATTGCAAAATACAATATTTCAACGGCTTCTAAAATCGGATTCCTTTATCCATTCGTTTTGAAATTTGGTACACAAAACGATGTCTATTGGAGGTATAGGCAACACAAATTTCAGCCACATGGAATAAAAAACAAAAACGATACAGCCGATAATGTGTTTTCCATTGAAACCAATGGAAATTCACCGAACTCACCGAACGCATCTGAACAGAATGTTCGAATTCGAGTTCGGTTCGCACGTTCGGTTTGGTTGACTGAACTATTCGAGTTTGATCCAAACTCCGAACTTCCGAACCGCGTTCACCCATCCCTATCTGCTACTCATGATGGCTGTAGTGCAGGATGCATGAAATCTTTACTTACTACTTTGGAATGACTCACAAGGTCTGAATGACAATTGTCCATAACAGTTTTTATTCAGCTGGATGATATGAATACACTTGGCTCTTTGTCTTGGTTATTCTGATACTTTATCAGCTGGTATTATCTCCTTGAATTTGTTCTATGTGCCTTTCAATCACTCCAGCTTCTCTAGAAGCAGCATAAGAAAGAGTGTCCCATTTGCTGCATAATAAGAGCTTGTTTCTGGGGTTTTTTTCTTCTCCATGGTAATTTTTTTGTGCAGATAGAATCAACTGAGTTATGTACTGCGAAATAAACTTTCTCCTGATCAGGGCTGACCTTAGAATTTGCAAGGCCCAGGGCAAAGATAAAATGTGTGGCATCTAGTGACACCCACCCCATCCACTGTGATCCCACACATGTGGGGCACCCTGTGTGGGGCTGCCTCAGGTCCCCGAGAAGTAGATAAAAGAGTGGAGCCTAGGAAAAACACCTTGCCCTGTTCCCGATTAAAAGCACTCTGAAGAACTTGTTCAGAAAGTCTACTCATCTGTATTTGAGGAGAACAGATCCAAGGTCTAAACTTATATACAGAGAGTGCAATCCTATGGCCCATGTAAACTGTGACTAAATGAGGCACAAAGCGAGAATGCCTCTGCTCAGACTGTGTGCATGGCATACATGCACATGTAGGACAAAGGTGCAACCTAGGCCAATATGACCACCCCAAGTCCACACCCTCTTCAGCCCAGGGGATGGGGCAGGAGCTGTGCCTGCTCCATCCCACGGGTCGCAGGGTGTGTGGGCTCGGGGGTCACATTAGCCCAGATTGCACCTTTGGCCTGCGTAGCTTGCTGTGTCATGCCTCTCAGCTACATACGTGGCCCATAGGATTGCACCCGGCATATAATCCAGGATTAACCTTGAAAACAGAGAATGAGTTGATCCAAATACTGTTTCCTTTTAGAGAGGTCAGAGCAACAAGAGGTACAGTGTGGCATTACATACAGTACAGAGATGTACCCAATTGGAGCTCCATTGAAGCCATGGAATCTCTTGTCATGGAAAGCAATTGATTCTTCATACAATTTTATTACTGTCCAAGTACTGTGTTAAAAAACTTGAACAAACATAAGAGCTCTGTGAAGATGTTGTAGGAACTCATGAGTCTCAGTGCTCTACCATTAGTCAATGGGAGTTGTGCCACTGACTTCGCTGAATGGAGAACTAAGCTTATAGTAAGAGGTGGATCCTGCACCAAAAACCAGTACAGTCTGAAGCTGTAATCCTAAGCATAGTTGTGCCAGTGGAGCCTTAATGGTTTCAGTACAACTCCACCATTGCAACTATATTTAGAAGCCTAGCCTAAATATAGATCATGTGCAGGAAGGAATACAAGGCACAGAGGTAAAGCAAATCACTAAGTTTCACAAATAAAGGCTGCAGAGGAGAGAACCACATTCTCACACCTGCTTGATAAGTGATGTTGAACCATGGTGTATAGAGGCCCATGTTGTCTGCAATTTCAAATTTTCTGCCTGGGCTCATGTTGGGTTCATTTGGTACAAAACAGTGAGCTTGAGACAGAGCAACCTGTGCGTTGTGTTCCTCTGTAGGGATGTGCGAATGCGGTTCTGAGTTCTGAGTTCGGATCGAACTCGGTCTGTTCGGATGACCAAACCGACCTTCCGAACCGAACCCAAACTGGCTGAACTGAACTCGAACCGAACTACAAACTGACCGAACAGTTCGTTCGTGTTCAGCCATGTTCAGTTGAGTTCAGGAGGGAAAAACGTGACTGGAAGGATCAAGGAGGGGGAGGCAGCTGAGGTGCAGACTTCCTGGTACCGGGGGTGGAGAGGCTTGGAGTAGCAGCCAGCCTGCCCAATCACCTTTCCTTTTCGACTAAGAACACTGGCTTCACAGTCTGCAATTGGCCAGGAGTTAGGCTGCACAGAGCCAATCAGGCCTTGCGGTAAGACGGGAGCAGCAAGTAACAAAACTCTTTGCCCTGCTCCCCTTCCAACATGTTCTGAGCCAGCCACTGATCATTTCAGCAGCGTTTACAGAAGGCTCCCTGACTCCCAGCAGTTTCCTTCCCTCATCCATTCCCAATCCTTCTCCTATTTCACTCATCCAACAGATTTACTTCCCTATTATCATTTAGTTAGATTATATTAGATAGATTTAGCTGTTATTTTTATTTTTTACCCCTCCCTGTGTTCTATCTCCCTACCCTCCATTGAATCCATTCCTTTCCCTCTCCCTCCATATTCCATCCCTCATTCCCTTCCCCTGGTTTTTGATTTATTAGAGTAGGATTAGATTAATTTAGCTTTTATTTCAATTTCTGTACCCCTCCTGTGTTGTTTTGAACTGTCTATGTCCCCCCCCAACCTGTGTAATATTGTGTGTGTGTAAAGATAGATAGATAGATAGATAGATAGATAGATAGATAGATAGATAGATAGATAGATTATAGTAGTTGTTAGGTAGGATTATAGTTAGCTATTACAGTTAAGTTAGCTTAGTTTATAGAGATACAGTGATCTAGTTTTAGAGTGGGTTTTTTATGTTCCATTATTTATTTCCATTGGTTTTATAATAGTTATTAGATAGTTAAATAGCAGTTAGATTTAGTGTAGTATAGATAGATAGATATAATATTTGATAAAAATTATAAAAAAATAAAATAAAAAATATTTATATTTAATATACTTGTGTGCGGTTTGGAAAAATGGAGAAGGGAGGTATGAGAGGGCAAGGCTGCTCTACTGATCATAAGGCACGTGACAAGGACTGTATCATCAGAGTGCCAGCAGTGAGCAGAAGCAGCAGCCCAAGCACATCACCACACCCCACGCTGTGAAGGCCTGATGTTGGGTCTCACTCTCCCAGCACTAGTTGTACTAGTGCTCCCAGTGGCACTAAGGGCCAGGGGGTTGGGGGTTGCCTCCTGGAAGTGGAATAAGCTGTGGTGGCTGTCTCATCTGTGGCTGCAGGCGATTCACGGGATGATGTATCCCAGGGGCCAACATTGTCCCCCGACTCCCCCATTGTAGAGATCTGTCTCAGCCTGGCTACTAAAGGCAGGGCCCGATCCCTGGGCACTGGCAGCAGGGAGCGTAGCAGAAGCAGAAGCAACAGCAGCTATAGGGGTCAGGGGGAGAGTGCTGCTCAGAGTGGGAGCAGCACGGGGAGTCCAGCAGCCTCCGTCACTGTTTGCGGATGGGGACAGCGATGCAGAGATTTCCGTGGAGGAGGTCTCTGTATCTGGTGCTGCTGAGGTGATCGCTGTCCTTCAACGAGCTGTGTCACCAGTGCCACCATGTCCTGCCCCTCCAAGGAGTGCGTCACATGGTGCGGGCCAGAAGGAAGGAGGGGCTAATAAATCATGGGTATGGGAGCATTTTAAGGTGGTGCAGACAGATGATTCACTGAAGGTGAAGTGCACTTTGTGCAATAAGGTGGTGAAGCATGGGCAGGTACTCACCAACCTGGGGACAACAGCCATGTCGAGGCACCTGAAATTGTGCCACAGTGCTGCAATGCTAAGCAGGGAGGCAGGGCCAGTGGACGCTATCGGGTTCCTGATCCAACCCGCAACTCGTCCTTCTTCATCGGGCAACTGTCCCGGTTCAGCAGATGCCTCTAGCAGCAGGAGCAGTATCGCTGCTAGATGAGAGCAGCAGGAGCAGCAGCAGAAGCAGCAGTGCCAGCCCACAATGGAGGAGCTGGGGTGGGGGCAGTTTGTAAGGCCATCGGCAGCTGGAAGGCAGCGTGGCTTTCAAGAGAAAGCCACACGTATTTTGGGTGAGATGATTTCTGCCGATGACCAGCCCTTCTCCATTGTCGGAGACACAGGGTTTAAGTGGCTGATGAGGTTCCTGGTCCCCCCAATTTAAGATGCCGTGTCACACCACCCTCAGTCATACGGTGGTGTCAGGCCTGTACAGGGCTTTGAAGGAGAGGGTGAACGAGCAGCTGGCACTGGCAGGGACAGAGGGTGACACTGTCCATTTCACCACTGACCTGTGGTCCTCCAGGAACTCCCGACATGCGTACCTGGCAGTGACGACACACTGGTGGGAGGACCCAGAGTTGGCATTGGACAGTGGCAGGAGGGGTCCTGAAGCAGGGTATAGGTGGGCTCTTATACACATCTAGATGTGTATAAGAGACAGGGGTATAGGTGGGCCCTGCTTCAGGCACAAGTAATGGAGATCCCCCACACCTCTAGGAACCTTGAGGCAGCCCTGAACTCCGTGGTGGGGGAGTGTTTAATGCCTGATGCACCATTCACCCCGGGGTGTGTGGTGATGGATAATGCATCTAATATAGTGAGGGCTGTCCACAATGCGAAGTTTACCAGCATCCCTTGCGCAGCACACACCCTCCACCTGGTGGTCATGGACGCCCTGGGCTTGGGGAAGAAGGGGATTGAGGCAGGCACTCTTAGCTGCCTGATAGAGCGGGATAGGAAGCTGGTGGGGCTCTTTAACCATGGTGTTAAGGGCAGAAAACTCCTCAGGGCCAAGCAGACTGAGCAAGGCTCCCCAGGGCACCTGCTGCTGCAGGACATGTCCATGAGGTGGAATTCCACCTTCCTGATGCTTGAGTAGGACTGAAGGGGCAGCAACTGTTACCACGCCGCCATTCCATTCTGAGAACTCAGCACTTAATGTGTCTTGCCGCCGACTTCCCCACGATATTTCCATGATTTCACATTACCTGCTGCCAGTATCTGCAGATACAGAATGTTTGCAGTTTGTGAACAGAAGCGGTTTTATGCCGCCTTCCACCACTGAGTGCAAGTCCCTGACACACTGTGATGCTGAATAATACATAATTGAATGAAGGAACTTAGGGTGAGTCTGACTATTTGCTTCAGAGTCCACTTCAGGGGCGTAGCCACCGTGACGCGGGGTGGGGGGCGCATTTGTGCCCATGCCCTGCCCTGTGGGGGCGGCAGTGACCAGGGCTGTCCCCAGGCATATGCGCATCTGCAGGAGGCGGGAGCCCTGCTCACAAGTCCCGTTGGATTCTCTCTTGCACCACCGGCACCATTGTTACACAGATGGGGGAAGAGACCCCTCCTTTGCAGCAAAAGTTGCTGCCTTGTAAACAAAGTTCTTCTTCGAGGGGCTCCTTCCATTCTCACTTGTGTGCCCTTCTCTTACCGGCATATACCAAGCACTTCCCTTTGTGATCGCCGCATAGAGAGAACTGGGGGTGCGGAGTAGCTGCAAAGAGGCAGAGAGCCATCCCAACAAAGGGGCAGAATTTGTCCTTGGCACCCTAACACACAAGAGAATTAACAAAAGAGAAGGGACACACCCACCCCCCTCCATCCCCTGGATCAGCATCAGGAGCCAGGCACTCGCTCACTGTTCTGGGGCCGGGGATCCCTGCACACTAAGCAGAACAGAGACTAGTGCTCAAGGAGTGACAAAAACAGGGCGGCACCCAGAGTTGAGCTTTGAGGGAGGGATCTAGGCTTGGTACTCTCTCATTTGTGAGAATGGGAGGAGCCACTCGAAGGAGAACAGAAAGTTGCTGCCTTGTAAACAAGGTTCTTTGTAAACCACCTTGTAAACCTTGTAAACAAGGTTCTTTGTAAACAAGGTTGTAAACAAGGTCCAAACATTCTCACAAGCACCCACCCTTCCAACCCCGCATGGAATTTTCTTCCTAATTGCTTAGGGTTGGAAAGAATTGTGTTGGGTTTAGGTGCCTTATATAGGGTGGGTGTGTGTGAACATCACATCATTTTTTTTAAAGCTAATGAGCTTGGTATATGCCGGTAATAGAAGGGCACGCAAGTGAGAATGGAAGGAGCCCCTCGAAGAAGAACTTTGTTTAGATAGCAGCAACTTCCCCTGCACCACGGTGGCTATGCCCCTGGCTGCAATGCTGCGAGAATCACAAAGCTGCCACGCTTAAGGGAAAGGGGAAACTGTGGCAAACCTGCTGCTTCTGCGTGAAATCTACAGTGGCAAAGATACCGTGGCAGCAAACACAGAAAGCCGCGAATGCAAGGTGCGAAAATCACTCCCTTCCTAACATTGCTGCTTGGTGTAGAAGAGCACTTTCCGCCGGTAAATGCTGCCGCAGTGGTACAACATTTCAGCCCTATGCTTGAGTGGTTTGTGAAGCAGAAAGCCGCCTTGCATCCGGTGGAATTGGACATGGACAGCGGGGCACTTCCAGGCTTTAATAGGCCAGAATGGGAGATCCTGGCACAGATGGTCCTAGTTCTCAGACCGTTCCATGAAGTGTCAGAGACCATCAACTCCTCAACGGCCACCATAAGCCAGGTGACCCCTCTGGTCCAGAGTCTCCACAGGAGTCTGGAGAAATGTATGCTGCAGGGGCAGGATTGTGGCCCTAGGTGCAAGAAGCTGGGGGCTGAGGTGGCTGGGCTGGCATAGAAGCTCCAGACAGGTATGACAGCGAGGTTCAAAAAGTTTATGCAGCGGAGGGGAATATGTTGTGGGAACAATGCTGAACCCCAGGGTCAAGGGCAGTGTGGCACGCAAGTCAGCCCACTATGCCACGTGGAAGGATGATCTTGTGGGGAGGGTCCGGAAGGCAGAGCAGGCTCTGGAGAGTTTGCGGTGCAGCAGCAGGATGCCCCAGGGTGGGGGGTGGGAGAGGGAGCAGCCGCCTCTCTCACCGCCCTCCCTGCCCCCAGCCTGAGCAGTAGTACCAGCACCAGCACCAACATCAGCAGGATGAGCAGCAGCATAACCCCTACTGTCAGCAGCTCCTCCTCTGCGAGACCCACTCTGGGGAGCATGGGGCCCAGCACAAAAGGGAAGGAACTGATAGCATGGCTGAGGGCAGTAGGGGTGGTGGTGCCCAGGGACAGCTATGAGAGGGAGTACGATGGTGCCTCAGCAGCAGTTGATACCTACCTGGATGAGAAGCTATGCATCAATCCCAGTAGTCATCCCTTGGCCTACTGGGCCAGCAAGACCAACGCGTGGCCAGCCCTGTCCAAAGGGCCAGAGGATTATTGTCATGCCCACCAACCAGAGTCCCCAACGAGCGGGTGTTCTCTGTGTTGGGGAATATTTGCTCCCTGCACCGCCTGAGACTGGGGGCAAAGTTGGTGGTGCAATTGCTCATCTTGAAAGTCAACCTTCCACTGCTGGGATTCCCTAAGCAGCCCAGGGACAAGGAGTGATGGTGGAGTAGCACACACACCAGGGGCAGTCTTCGGAAGGGGCTCCTCATCAATAAGCGCTGCTGCTGCTGTGCTGAGGTGCTGTCCCTCCCTCCCACTGCTTCAGTGGAACCCTCTCTGAGCCCCATCCCCCCCCTCTCTTTCTCTCTCTGTCTCATACTACATGGCTTTGGCTGACCTACCTGACTGACTGCATGCTGCAGGGTGGCATTGGGAAACAGTAAGCCTGCCATCTGGCCTCTGGCTAGACAATCTCAGCCCACCTATCTCACTGGCTCACTCTCATGCTACAGTCTTTGCCAGTCTGTCCGCGAGTGCCCTGTCAAGGTCCCAGCCTGACTTCCCTAATGCCTCTCATGCCACGCTGTCTTCCTGCCCACCCAGGTTGCTGCCGCCAAGCTCAAAGCCTGCCCCAGGACGCCTGCCCACCTCTCATGCCATGCTGTCTGCCCGCCCGCCCAGGTTGCTCCTACCAAGCTCAAAGCCTGATCCAGCCTGCCTGCCTGCCTCTCATGGCACTCTGCCTGTCTGCCCGCCCAGGTTGCTCCTGCCAAGCTCAAAACCTGCCCCAGCCCGCCTGCCTGTCTCTCATTCTACGCTGCCTTCTGCCCACCCAGGTTGACTAGCTCAAAGCCTACCCCAGCCCGCCTGCCTCCCTCTCATGGCACACTACCTGTCTTCCCATCCAGGTTGCCTAACTCAAAGCCTGCCCCAGCCCACCTGACTCCCTCTCATGGCACACTGCCTGTCTGCCCACCCAGGTTGCCTAACTCAAAGTCTGCCCCAACCCACCTGACTCCCTCTCATGCCATGCTGCCTGCCTGCCAGGCAAACAATGTCTGCTGCTGCTGCCAATGTCGCCTACCTACGCCTGTGCTGTGTCTGTGCCAAGGGTTCTGTACCCTGGTGGCAACCAATGTCTGCTGCTGCTGCTAGTGCCAATGGCCCCCAGGTCTATATGCTGTGTCTGTGCCAAGGGTTCTGTACCCTGGTGGCAACCAATGTCTGCTGCTGCTGCTAGTGCCAATGGACCCCAGGTCAGACCTATATGCTGTGTATGTGCCAATGGTTCTGTACCATGGCAACCCACTGTCTTCTGATGCCATTGGCCCCTGGGCCTATATGCTGTCCGTGCCAAGGGTTCTGTGCCCCAGCAACCCACTGTCTGCTGCTGCCAATGGCCCCCAGGTCTATATGCTGTATGTGCCAATGGTTCTATACCCTGGCAACCAATGTCTTCTGCTGCTGCTAGTGTAAATGGCTCCGAGACCTATATGCCATCTGTGCCAAGGGTTCTGTACCCTGGCAACAAATGTCTGGTGATGCTGGTGCCAATGGCCCCCAGGCCTATATGCCGTCTGTGCCAAGGGTTCTGTACCCTGGTGGCAACCAATGACTGCTGATGCTGCTAGTGTAAATGGCCCAGAGACCTATATGACATCTGTGCCAAGGGTTCTGTACCCTGGCAACCAATGTCTGGTAATTCTAGTGCCAATGACCCCACAGGCCAGGCCTATATGCTGCATGTGCCAAGGGTTCTGTACCCTGGCAACCAATGTCTGCTTCTGCTAGTGCCAATGGCCCCCAGGACTATATGCTGCCTGTGCCAAGGGTTCTATACCCCAGGTTGCCACCAAGCTCAAAGTCTGCTTCAGCCTGCCTTCCTGCCTCTCATGCCAAGGTGCCTGTCTGCCCGCCCAAGTTGCTACCAAGAGAGAGAGCGAGATAGAGAGAGAGAATGTCTCCCAACTGCTCGAAGGAGAGACAAACATGATCCCACCCATGCTGTCACCTGCACTATATATTATTATTATTATTATTATTAACAAACATTTATATAGCACCAGCAGGGTACCTGGCACTTTACAAAGTAATAAAATAGACACGGTCCCTGCCCCTAGGGCTTACAATCTGAGAGACAGGAGCTGGGGGAGAGACTTAGGAAGGGGAACAGAGGGAAAGACAAGGGGTCTAACATTCATGAAGATGCGAGGTCTCAAGTGCACGTACTTGGCTTGGTTAC
>QEPC01003283.1:132037-153537 GCA_003113815.1 Sphenodon punctatus
GAGCCGCTCTGGGGCGCGAAGGGCGAGGCGGTCCCTAAGGTATGAGGGGCCGAGACCGTGTAGGGCTTTATAAACCATCACCAGGACCTTGAACTTGGCCCGGCACGCTATCGGCAGCCAGTGCAGAGCTCGGAGCACCGGTGTAATAAGCTCCTGGCGGCCCGTCCCCATAAGAAGATGAGCCGCCGCATTCTGCACCAGCTGCAGCCTCCGAACCAAGAACAAGGGAAGCCCCACGTAGAGCACGTTGCAGTAGTCGAGCCTCGAGGTGACGAAGGCATGGATGAGGTAGGCCAGGTACGAGCCAGAGACATACGGACGCAGCCTACGCACAAGATATAGCTGGCGGAAGGCAGCCTTAGCGACTGCCTCCACCTGCCGCTCCAGACGAAGGTCTGCGTCCAATACTACCCCCAGACTCTGAACCTGCTGAGCTACAGGAGGGCGAACCCCCCCAACTAGGCGGGCCACCACCCCCTTCGCTCTCCCCACCAACATCACCTCCGTCTTATCTGGGTTGAGCTTCAGTCTGCTCAGCCTTTAGACTCCCTTACCTTGAGCAATATATAAATAATTCAGTCTTCACATTAACATTCATTCACATAACCTCCTTTGTCACTCACTAAAGGTTGCTTTTCATATCCTTGCCTTACCTTACGATATTAATAGCATGTTCAATGATTACATTTGATAATCTTCAAAATATTTTTATGATGCATTGTTCACTATTCATCTTTTACTCAGGTAAGCACCAATCTTTTTCCCGTACATCCCTTTCTTAGTCCAAAGCCACTGCATTACCAAAATATCATGACTTTCAAGACTCTACCATTTTTATTTTTGCTTAAGAATAAAATATGAATAAGCTAATGTTTTCCCTGTAACACAGGGACCTGGGCTGCAAGTCCATTACCATGAGGGGGAAAAAAACTAGTCTTCTTCGACATTGCCAGTGACTGTGGCAGAAGTTGAAAGAAGTTTCAACAAACTAGCACTCATCGAAAACTGCAGTCATTCTACTACGGTATAAGAGTTAATTTGCTGTTTTGTCTACTGAGTGTGAACTCCAGAAAAAAATTACTCTTGTGAGGTCATTCAAAATTTACAATGAAAAAGGTCAGTTAAATAAAGCTGTAAAGTCGTATAGTCTATTCATTGGGCATGGGCATTTGGATTTAGATTTGATCTGCAACAGCTCGAAACAAACTGTTACAGATCAATTTGTACCAAACTGCAACACACCTGTTGTGATTTGGTTTTAATCTACACAAAAATAAAAAATAAAAAATATTGTGTGTGTGCAATGTGCAATAGGACTGTACATGTTATTTTTGTTATTACATTAACGATAACCGAGAATAACCACAACACTAACAAAAATGACAACTGAGAATACCAAAAACGATAACTGGGATAGGAGTGGAAGCTTCTGTCTGCAGTGGATGGACAGCCCTCCCTGCCTATAACATAGGCCCCAGAACCCTTATGGAGGGACATAGGGCTGGAGTGGCTGCTACCTAAATATATCTAATCTAATCTAAATAAATGAAACTATGGACGTAAATGTGTGGAAAGAAATGGGTGAAATAGGAGGAGGATGGCAATGGATTGGGAGGAACACAAACTGCTGGGAGAGGGAGAGTTCTAAAAACGCCTGCTGACTGGATCATTGGCTAGCTCAGAATGAATTGGAAGGGGGGAGGGAAGTTACTTTTGTTACTTTATTTGCATCAGAGGAGCAGTGGCAGAGACCCGGCCAGGGCTTTGTGGCTGGCACCTGTACTTGGCCAGGTGTTTCTGGCTGCCAGGCATCAGTGGAGCAGTAGCAGAGGCCCAGCCAGGGTTTGGTGGATGGCACCCCTACTCAACCAGGTATTGCAGGCTGCCAGGCATCGGTGGAGCAGTCGTAGAGGCACGGCCAGGGCTTGATGGCTTGCACCCTTACTCGGCCGGGCATTGCAGGCTTGCATCCTACTCGCCGGATCTAAAGAAGCTCTTCTGCCAATTGGTCAAGCCTTGCCCGGTGGTGAATCACATGACCACCGAGTAGCAGACAATGGATTGCCAGGGCACAGAACCCATGACCCAGCAGAGGCAGCAGAAGCAGACATTGGATTGCCGGGGCACAGTGTCACATTTCGTCACTCTTTTTATAAAAAGGGAAAAAGGCTAAGTTTCCCAGGTGAACTGATCATACTGGATTGGGCCTTTTTCTCCTAAATATATAAATTGAGTTTTACACTTACTTTGAGGTCTGTCTAGCAAAGAAAGTATTGTAAAAATGACAATACATTTATAAATAAGGGAACATGAGACTTTTGGTATATAAAAATATATGCAAAGTTTACTTAAATATAAATAGAAACTATCATTAGCTTAAATAGAATGGTATAATAGTCAATCAAAGTTACATGATCTTAAAACATTTCTATCTTAAGAAAAAGTTTGTAAAAGCTTAACATATGCACAATTCATTGGCTCAAAGATACCAAGAGTTTATACATACAATCCAGATCCATCCCTTGTCTTCCATAAATATGTTAAATGAGAAGGAAATCCAATGGTATTTAGGATCTCAATCTGAGGATCAATTCTCTGTGTCTCCCATTTTAAAGCTTCCTTAAAATGGGAGGTTCAGTTTCTTAGACTGTCACGCTGACATCAGATACACGTCAGTCAGTAAGGAGATACACTAGATTCTAATTGGCTCTCTTAAAGAAACCAATCAAAGTTTTGACTTTCACTCAAAGTTTATCAAGCTTTAAAATGAATAGAAGCCTTATATTTTTATCAGAGATAATTGTCAGATTACAGAGAGAAAATAACCAGATCTGTTAGCTATTTCAATCTATAAATTGTCTGGAGTTGTTAGTTAAAAAAAACTAACTTAAATCATTCCTTTCTTTGAGATGATCTTCATCCTTCATTTGGAAGGGTGTAATAAAACTCCAGACACCTAGAGATAACATTCCAGACATCTTGTCTTGAGAAAACCTAAGCTAACCAGAGGGAGTTTTAGGCTAGGTAGAGGTAGGCCTCTTTATGGTCTGCCATTTGGCTGTATCCTTGGATACAGTCAAAGGTCATTTGGGTGGAATGTAGCTGAGGATTTCAGCTTGAGTCATTATAATCACAGAAGTTGATTTTAGAGATCAATGCTGTGAACACAATTTCAATACATTAAAATAGAAAGTTAACATATAAAAACTCAACGTTAATACATTTAAAACACAGATAGCCAAAATATGTTGGCCATGTTGTCCGTCACCACGCACCCCTTGGTGAAGGGCACACTTCATGCTCTGAGGGCCACAATTCCACCCCTGGAAAATTTTCTCCAGCCTCCTGAGGAGACTCTGGACCAGAGGGGTCACCTGGTTGATGGTGACTGTGGAGGAGCTGATGGTCTCCGTCATGGCCAGGAACTGTCTCAGAACAAAGACCGTGTGAGTCAGGATCTCCTATTCTGCCCCATTGTACCCTAGAGGTGCCACGCTCTCCATCACCAGTTGAACCTGATGCAAAGCGGCTTTCTGCTCGAGAAGCCGCTCAAGCATCAGGAACGTCGAATTCCACCAGGTGGACACATCCTGCACCAGCTGATACACTGGGGAGCCTTGCTCCACCTGCTTCGCCCAGATGAGGTCACTGCACTTCACACTCCGGTTAAAGAAACAGGCCAGCTTTCTCCCCCACTTGATCAGGAAGCTAAGGGTGCTGGTCCCAATCCCCTTCTCCCCCAAGTCCAGAGCATCCCTGACCACCAGGTGACGGGTGTGTGCGGCGCAAGGGATGCTGGTGAAGCCCCCCTGGTGGACTGTCGATCACCACACACCCCTTTTTGAAGGGCGCACCTGTTATGACCCACTCCCATACCATGGTGGTCAGGGCTGCCTCGACGTTCTGGGACTTGTAGGGGTCATCCATTACTTCCGCTTGAAGCAGGGCCCACCTATACCCTGCTTTGGGACCCCTCCTGCCACAAGCAAATGCTAGGGAAGTGCGAATGTGGTTCAGATGTTCAGAGTTCGGACCGAACTCGGTCTGTTTGGACGACCAAACCAAACGTCTGAACTGAACTCAAAAATGACTGAACACTTCGGTTATGTTCGGGTGAGTTCAGATGAGTTTGGGGTGGGAAAAACATGACTGGAAAGCCCATTTGGGCAGGAAAAATGTGACTGGAAGGGGGAGGCAGATGAGGTACAGACTTCCTGGCACCAGGGTTCGAGACCAGGGGTGGTCTCAGGGCCAAATGATACTGATATCAGAAAAAATCTTCGAATTTGGTATTGTAATTGATACCGATAGCGCTATTTTGAATGTTCGGCAATATTCGGCCAAACTGAACTCCGCCGAACCGACCCTGAACTCGATTTTCAAATCGAATGACTGAACGGCCAAACATCCGAAACGCATTATGTCCACACATCCCTACCAAACACTGCCTCCAAGTCCTGTCATCAGTGTGCCATCACTGTCAGGTAACGGCATGCTGCACGTTCCTGCTTGACCACAGGTCTGTGGTGAAGTGGACGGTGGCACCCCCAGCCCCTGCCAGATGTTCCCTAACCAGCTCCTGCTAACTCATGGTGGTGTGCAAGGGCAGCTTAAACTGGTGGGCCAGGAAGCCAATCAGGCACCTAAATCCCATGCCTCCGACCAACAGAAGGGCTGCCCATCCAGCACGATCATTTCTCCCAACATGCGAGTGTCTTTCAGTTGAAAGTCATGCCGCACTCCACGTCCTGCAGCTGTCAATGGATTTGGCAGCTGCCCCAACACCAGCTCCTCCATGGCGCACTGACACTGCTGCTGCTCCCCCCTATAAGTGATACTGCTCCTGCTGCTAGAGGCAGCTGTTCAAGCAGGATGCTTGACTGCTGATGAAGGCGGACGACTGGCCGCTGCAGTTGGGAACTCACTCACATCCACTGCCCCTGCCTGCCCGCTTAGCAGCACAACACTGTGGCATCCCATCAGGTGCCTCTCCATGGCAGTTGTGCCAAGGTTGGTGAGCACCTACCGACACTTCGCCACCTTCTGGCACAAAGTGCACTTCACCTCCCTGGGATCATCTGCCCACACAGACTTAAAATGCATCCAGACCGAAGATTTTTTGCCCCCTCTTGCCTTCTGGCCCACACCGGGTGACGCACCACTGACAGCGCTGTTGGGAGGGGCAGAATATGGTGGTGACACAGCTCTCTGAGTGACAGCCATTGCCTCAGCACCAGACATATACTCCACAGAACTAGTGTCTGCCTCATTGTCCCCAATCTAAGATAGGTCCCATGAAGTGGAGTACTGGCACCCTGAGACTGAATGACTGCCCATGCTGCTGCCACTCTCCCTGTGCCCCCTATAGCTGCTGCTGCTGCTCCTGCTGCTGCTCCTCTTTCTGCTGCCATTGCCCGGGGATAGGGCCCTGCTTCTAGCAGCCAAAGTGGGATCCACCAGCCCTGGACTACTGGGGATAACCTCAATAATGGGGGTCGGGGACATTGGTGGCCCTGGAGGAACATCTGACCCGAAAGCTCTTGCTCCTGCTCCTGCAGCCCCAGCAGAGACAGTCGCAGTCTCCTGGACTGCAGGCCTTCTAGTGCCCTGCATGGCAGTGGAGGACGCTGGCAGGAGGTGACACCAAACCATACCCCTAGTGCCACTGATGAGAGCCTTTGAAGCCTGATTGCCAAAATCCGGCCTGTGCAGTTTGGGGTGTGGTGATGGGCTCAGGCTGCTGCTGCTGCCTGCCACTCTGCTGGCACAGCCCCTGCCACCTCTGCCACGTGCCCCATTTCCTGCCTTATGGGCAGCAGACCGGCCTCTCCTGCTTTGCTTCTCCGTTTTTCCTTTCCAAATTATGCAGAGGAAGATTATATATATATGGTTTGTTTGTTTTTACTCTGCCACCTGTGAGTTTCATGGAGTGTCCCCTAGTATTAGTAATAGTTGAGAGGGTAAATAACCATTCCCTGTTTACAGGTTCCACACCACTCATGATTTTATAGATTTATATATATATAAAATTTGAATATCATATATATCTACTACACTAACTCTAACTGCTGTTAACTATTCTAACTATGTTATATTTATATCTTTTGTTTGTTTGTTGTGTGGAAGGCTATAGCGAAAGCTGACACCCAAATAAATAAATAAATAAAATTAAATTAACTATTCTAAAACCTATGGAACTAAGGGGAATATTATCTAATATCTACAAAAGCCTAGTCCTACAAACACACTATAAAATATTGAAACTGAATCACTACACACTATCTCTATCTATCTCTATAACTGTAACTCCTACAACTATTTTTCTATAGTAACTATCTAATATCTCTCTCTCTCTCTCTCTCTCTCTCTCTCTCTCAATCTATATATATATATATATATATATATATATATATACAAAGGGTTGGGGCGGGGGAAACACAGACAGCTCACAACAAACAACACAGGGAGGGGTACAAAACTGAAATCAAAGCTTAATAAATCTAATGCTACTCTAAATAAATCCAAAAACAGGGGATGGGAATCAGGGATGGAATATATACAGGAAGGAGGGAAGGATTCAATGGAGGATAGGAAGAAAGAACACAGGGAGGGGTAAAAAAATTAAAATAACACCTAAATCTATCTAATCTAATCTAAATAAATGAAACTATGGAGGTAAATGTGTGGAAATGGGTGAAATAGGAGGAGGATGGCAATGTACTAGGATCACAAACTGCTGGGAGAGGGAGATTTCTGAAAACAGCTGCTGACAGGATCAGTGGCTAGCTCCGAAGTCATTGGAAGGGGGGAGAGCAATGACTTTTGTTACTTGCTGCGCCCGCCTTGCCAGAAGCCCCATTGACTCTGTGCAGGCTAGGAAAAGAGATATGGTGATTGGGCACGCTGACTGCTAGTGCAAGCCTCTCCACCACTGGCATCAGGAAGTCTTCTCCTCAGCTGCCCTCCCCCCCGGGCCTGCCAGCCAGGTTTTTCCCTTTCGATGACGCCCGAACTCATCCAAACGTGGCCGAACTGTTCAGGGGTTTTGGCATTCGGTATGCACATCCGGTTCGGGCATCTGAACTGACTGAGTTCGGGACGAACTCCAAACATCCGAACCGCATTCGCACATCCCTACCCACAACCAATCGGAGGGTTCTTGGGGAGGGCACTGCAACCCTTTATAATGGGAGAGCCAGGTTTTTTCTCTCTGTTGTGTGTGAGTTCTGCTTGTCAGGTTGCGTTTACAGAACTGTGGTGCTTGCACATAAAAAATCCTGCCTAGCCCTCATTGTATTATGTATTTATTTATTTATTTAAGGACATAAGAAGTGCCATACTGGGTCAGACCTATGGTCCATCGAGCCCAGCATCCTGTCTCGGACAGTGGCCAATCATGGGGGCCTGGGAGAAGCACGCAACAGGTCACCATGCTCTCCATTCCCTGTGGGTCATCCCTAGGCTCCTGACAGTAAAGGGTTTTGTTCCCCAATCCTATCTGGCTAATAGCTGCTAATGGTCCTATCTTCCAGAAACTTGTCCAAACCTCTTTTAAACTCAGCTATACTGTTGGCCTTAACCACCTCCTCTGGCAGTAAATCCACAACCTAATTGTACGCTGAGTGAAAAAATACTTTCTTTTGTTTGTTTTTACTCTGCCACCTGTGAGTTTCATGGAGTGTCCCCTAGTATTAGTAATAGTTGAGAGGGTAAATAACCATTCCCTGTTTACAGGTTCCACACCACTCATGATTTTATAGACCTCTATCATATCTCTTCTCAGCCGACTCTTGTCCAAGCAGAAAAGCCCCAACCTACCAAGCCTCTCTTCATATGGGTGCTGTTCCATACCCTGGATCATTTTTGTTGCCGTTCTCTGTACCTTTTCTAGTTCCCTTCCACTATGTCTTTTTTGAGATGGTCCACCGACCAGCGGGCCGAGTACTGGTGAGGTTGCAGTTCATCTGCATACGCTCCCAGCATCCTCAGCTGTCATCGCTTGAGGACACGACGACTCTCCTAGGGCTTGGCCTTTCTGCCACCCCAAGCTCTACTGACCAGCGGGCCGAGGCGTGCACCTCTGCCACCCCAAGCTCTACTGACCAGCGGGCCGAGGCACGCACCTCTGCTCTGTCGCTGATCTCTCCTTCGATCCTCATCCTATATCAGACCACTTCATTGCCTCTTTCAACATTTCCCACTATCCCCCCTTCTCTTCTGCTTCTCTACGCCCCTTCCACTTCAAGCTATTAATCCCCTGGACTTTGCATCCTCTATCTTTCCCCTTCTTCCTACAGTCTTCTCTTCCTCCTCCCCTGACTCCGTTGTCTCTGCTATCAACACCTCTCTCTCCTCCACACTTGACTCCTATGCCCCTCTCTCTTCCCGCCCTACCTTCTCCCACAATCCCCGTCCTTGGCTCACACCTAGTATCCGCCACCTCCATTCTTGCACTCATGCTGCTGAATGACTCTGGCACAAATCCCATTCTCACGCTGACTTCCTTCACTTCAAATTCTGTCTCTCCACCCTTACTTCTGCTATCTCCCTTCTAGACAACACTACTATGCCTCCCGCATTGAGACCTGTTCTCGGGACCCTCGCCGCCTGTTCTCTACCTTTGACTCCCTCCTCAAGCCTCCCTGTCCTCCTCCTTCTTCTTCCCTTTCTGCTCAGGAGCTTGCCTCCTTCTTCACCTCCAAGATAGACAAGATCCGCCTCGACATCGCTTCCCACTCCTCTCTTCCCACTCCCACCCCTCTCCCTCCTCCCCCTCCTTCTCTCATGTCCTCCTTCTCCCCTGCCTCCCTTAAGGAAATCTCCTCTCTGCTCTCCTCCTCCAACCCTTCCACTTGCCCCCTTGATCCCATTCCTTCCCGCCTCCTCACCTCCATTACTCCCACTGTCGCCCCTTCCTTCCTGCACATCATCAACCTCTCCCTCTCTACTGGCTCTTTCCCTTCTGCCTTCAAACATGCCACAGTCTCTCCTATTCTCAAAAAGTCCACTCTTGACCCCTCTGACCCTTCTAGCTATCGTCCTGTCTCACTCCTTCCTTTTGCTTCCAAGCTGCTTGAACGTGTTGTCTACTCCCGCTGCCTTGACTTCCTATCCTCCAACTCCTCCCTTGACCCCCTCCAATCTGGCTTCCGCCCCCTTCATTCTACTGAAACTGCTCTCGCTAAGATCACCAACGATCTTCTGGTGGCTAAATCTAAACGTCTCTATTCCATTCTTGTCCTCCTTGATCTCTCTGCTGCCTTCGATACTGTTGACCACTCACTCTTGCTGGATTCCCTTCACTCCCTTGGCTTTTGTGGCTCTGTCCATAACTGGTTCTCCTCCTACCTCTCTGACCGCTCCTTTAATGTGTCTCTCTCCAACTCCGCCTCCTCCTCCTTCCCCCTCTCAGTTGGTGTTCCTCAAGGCTCTGTTCTTGGCCCTCTCCTCTTCTCGATCTATACCTCATCCTTAGGCAAACTCATTGCCTCCCATGGCTTCCAATACCACCTCTATGCTGATGACACTCAACTCTATCTCTCTACTCCCTCTCTCTCTCCCTCTGTTCAAGCTCGTCTCATCAACTGTCTCTCTGACATCTCTACCTGGATGTCTCAACGTCAACTCAAACTCAACATGGCTAAAACTGAACTCCTTATCTTCCCCCCTCATCCTTCCTCTCCTTCCTCACTGTCAATAACTATTGATGGAGTCACCATCCTGCCTGTCCCCCAAGCCCGTAGCCTAGGCTTCATCTTTGACTCAGCCCTTTCTTTTAAACCCTACATTGACTCTGTTGCTAAATCCTGTCGCTTCTCCCTCCATAACATTGCTAAGATTCGCCCTTTTCTCTCTGTCTCGTCTGCCAAAACTCTTGTTCATGCTCTGGTCATCTCTCGCCTCGATTACTGTAACCTCCTTCTCACTGGCCTTCCCCGGTCTCACCTTTCTCCCCTCATCTCTGTCCAAAACTCTGCTGCCAGGGTCATCTACCTCGCCAGTCGCTTCGACCATGTGCAGCCCCTCCTCTCTTCGCTTCACTGGCTTCCCCTTCCTGAACGAATCCTGCACAAGCTCCTAGTCTTCACCTATAAAGCTCTTCACAACCTTGCTCCCCCCTACCTCTCTGCACTTATCGCCCTCCATACTCCAGCCCGTGCACTTCGCTCCTCCTCTGTCCCTTCTCTCACCCTTCCACGCCTTCCCTGCTCCCCTAAGCGCCTTCGTCCCTTCTCACTTGCTGCCCCCCATGCCTGGAACTCCCTCCCTGTCCACATCCGCCTTGCCCCCTCCCTTCATACCTTCAAATCTCTCCTTAAAACTCACCTCTTTCGCTCTGCTCTGTCTGACTCTTTATCCTGCTGAGCCACTATTCCTATACCTACGATCGGTTTACCCTTATCCTTGCAACATGGACCTGCCTGCTGTCATTCTCATCGTAACCAAGCCAAGTACGTGCACCTGAGACCTCGCATCTTCATGAATGTTAGACCCCTTGTCTCTCCCTCTGTTCCCCTTCCTATGTCTCTCCTCAAGCTCCTGTCTCTCAGATTGTAAGCCCTAGGGTCAAGGGCGATGTCTATTTTATTACTTTGTGAAGTGCCAGGTACACAGCTTGTGCTATATAAATGTTTGTTAATAATAATAATAATAATAATAATAATAATAATAATAATAAATATTGGGGCGACCAGAACTGCACACAATATTCAAGGTGCGGTCACACCATTGATTTGTATAGAGGCATTATGACATCCTCAGTTTTATTCTCTATTCCCTTGCAAATAATTCCTAACATTCTATTTGCTTTTTTGACTGCTGCTGCACACTGGGCTGAGGATTTCAGTGTATTATCCAGAATCACTCCCAGCTCCTTTTGCTGAGTGGTAACTCCTAGCTTTGTTCCCAGCAATGCTTTGTGTACTCATAATTTGGGTTATGTTTCCCAATGTGCATCACTTTGGTACTTGTCCACATTAAATCTCTTCTGCTAATTACATGCCCAGGCACCCAGTCTTGTAAGATCTTGCTGCAGCTCCTCAGAGTCTGCTCATGTTCTGACTACTCTTAATAACTTGGTATCATCTGCAAATTTGATCACCTCACTCTTAACACCCTTTTCCAGATCATTAATGAATACATTAAAAAGAACTAGTCCCAGTACAGATCCTTGGGACACACCACTTTTTACATCCCTCCATTGTGAAAACTGGCCATTTAGTCCCACTCTTTGCTTCCTATCCTTTATCCAGTTACCAATCCATAGCAAAACACTACCTCCTATCCCATGACTTTTTAATTACCTCAAGAGTCGTTTATGTGGGACCTTATCAAAAGCTTTCTGGAAATCCAGGTACACTATATCTGCTGGGTCTCCACTGTCCACATACTTGTTTATGCCCTCAAAGAATTCCAAGATATTAGTGAGGCATGTCTTCCCTTTGCTAAATCCATGCTGACTCTTTGCCATTAAGCCATGTCTATCAATATGCCCAGTGATTCTGTTCTTAATGATAGTTTCCACCATTTTGCCTGACACAGATGTCAAGCTTACTGATCTGTAGTTTCCAGGATCACCTCTGGATCCCTTTTTAAATATTGGGTTTACATTTGCCACCCTCTAGTCCTCAGGTACTTTGCCAGATGCCAACTTTAAGTTAAAAATTACTACTAGTAGGTTTGCAATTTCACATTTGAGTTCCTTTAGAACTCTGGGGTGAATACCATCTGACCCTGGTGATTTGTTAGTATTAAGTTTGTCAATTTGCTCTAGAACCTCCTCTAGGGTCATGCTGATTTGTGACAGTTCATCCAATTCAACACCTACAAAGTGGGTATCTCCCCAACATCCTCTGTAGTGAAGACCGAAGCAAAGAACTTGTTTAGCTTCTCTGCAATGTCCTTATCTTCCCTGAGTGCCCCTTTTACTCCCTGGTCATCTAATGGCGCAACCGACTCCCTAGCAGGCTTCTTGCCTCTGTAATACCTGAAAAAGGTTTTATTATTTGTTTTTGCCTATTTAGCAAGTCTCCTTTCAAACTCTTTCTTGCCCTGCCTTATTAGCACCTTACAGTTACGTTGCTAGTCTTTATGCTCCTTTGCATTTTCTTCATTGGGGCTAGCTTTCCATTTCTTAAAGGATGCCTTTTTGGCTCTAATAACCTCCTTTGTATCTCCATTTAGCCACAGTGGTAGACATATAGTCCTCCTGCTACCTTTTCTAACTTGTGGGATGCATGTAATCTGGGCTTCCAAGATGGTGCTTTTCAACAGCTTCCATGCCTCTTGCAAACATGTAGTCCTTTCAACTGTGCCTTTTAGTTTCTTTCTAACTAGCTTCCCCATTTTGGCATAGTCTCCTTTTTTAAAGTTAAAAGCCAGTGCTATACTTATAAATAACTTTCTCCCTCCATCAACTATGTCAAATTTGACTATATTATGATCACTATTGCCTAGTTACTCCTTGCACTAGTTCCTGTGTGCCACTTAGGACTAGATCTAAAGTAGCTCCTCCCCTTGTTGGTTCCGGAACCAATTGCTCTAAAAAGCAGTCATTTATGGCGTCCAAAAATTTTACCTCCACATCCTGCCCCAAGGAGGCATTCACCCAGTCAATATTGGAGTAGTTGAAGTCACCCATTATTATTACATTCCTAGTTTTAGTAGCCTGTTTAATTTCTGTTAGTATTACATAATCAGTCTTTCTATTCTGGTAAGGGGGGCGATAGTACAGCTCCACTGCTATACTCTTCTGCTTGATACCTGGAATTTCAGTCCATAGGGATTTGAGGAAACAGTTTGCATCCTGTACAATTTTTATTCTACTTGCCTCAATGTTGTCCTTAACATACAGAGCCACCCCACCACCAACACAACCTCCTCTGTCCTTTCGATATATCTTGTACCCTGGTATTACAGTGTCCCATTGGTTATCCTCATCCCACCAGGTCTCTGTGATGCCTATAATGTCTAGATTTTCATTTAGCGCTATAAACTCTATTTCTCCCATCTTACTTTTTAGACTTCTAGCATTAGCATATAGACACTTAAATGTATTCTTTTTATTCTTCTTCTTAATGGGCACATAATAGGTAACTGAAACAGGCACTCTGGAATCATTATGTGTCTTTTCTCCCCCGTGTTCCACCTGAAATCCCTTGCCATTTATCTTATCCTCAGTCTTAAGATACTCTACTTCCTCTAAAGTAACATCCTTTGGAGATGCCACAGACCAAACCGTGCACTCCACAGTGCCTGTCAGCTTTCCCCCAGATTCTAGTTTAAGGACTGCTCTATCCCATTTTAAATTTTTAGTGCCAGCAGCCAGGTTTCATTCTGGTTAATGTGTAGCCCATCCCATTTGTATAGGCTCTCCTTTCCATAGAAGTGTCCCCAGTTCCTAATAAACCTAAAGCCCTCCTTCTTGCACCAATGTCTCATCCATGCATTGAGACTCTGGAGCTCAGCCTGCCTCTGGGGTCCTGCACGTGGAACAGGGAGCACTTCCAAGAATGCTACCCTGGAGGTTCTGAACTTCAGTCTACTACCAAGCAGCCTAAATTTGGCCTCCAGAACCTCCTTCTTACACGTACCTATGTCATTGGTTCCTGCATGGACCACGACAACAGGCTCATCCCCAGCACTCCCTAGGATTCTGTCTATGTGTCTGGTGAGGTTCACAACCTTTGCATCAGGCAGGCAAGTTACCATGCGATCCTCATGACCATCAGCAACCCAGCTGTCTACATTCCTAATAATTGAATCCCCAGCTACTACAGCTGTCCTATTCCCACCCTTCTGGGCACACACCTCTGGAGAAATATCCTCAGTGTGAGAGGATAGCGCATCACCTGGAATGCAGGTCCCAGCTACAGGATCACTTCCCACCATTCCAGTCTGATGCTCTCCTTCCTAGAAACCTTGCCCTTCCAAAGCAGCACAGGGGCTGCAAGAGTGGAGGAGGTACTGTTCTATTATGTCCCTGAAGGACTCCTCAATAAATCTCTTTGTCTGCCTCAGCTACTCCAGCTCTGCCACTTTAGCCTACAGAGACTGTACACATTCTCTGAGAGCTAGGAGCTCTTTGCACCGGGTGCATATATACAACCTCTCTCCAACAGAAAGATAGTCATACATGTGACACTCAGTGCAAAAGACTCGATAATCCCCATCCCATGGCTGGACTGCTGTTTGTATCTTATTTAGGGGCATAGTTAGACTTAGCACTAGATATGCAATTTATTTATTTATTAGGTATTCCCACCAATACCTTTCCTTCCTCATACCCTACATTTTACCTTCTCCCTTTCCAGGGGGGAGAATCTCTACTTCTCCCCCCTGTACATTATATAGAGATAGGTAGTATAGATTAGATATAGATATATATTGTTGACATATAGATTAGAATAGTTATACAGATAATTGTTTAGATTATAGATATCTTTCCTTTCCCCTGTCTCCCTTAGATTTAGATATATATTAGTTAATGCACAGGAATCAGTAATGATACTGATTGTTTGAAATGGTACTGATATAAATAACAATATCAATAACGATAACAAAAATCAAGACCAATATCAATATCGATATTGATATCAAAAACGATAACAAAAATGATAATGACAATGATAATGACAATCATATTGTCGTTAATAACAACAACAAAAAAGACATTTTTGAATAATGAAATCAAAAATTGAAAATGACATGGGGGCCTGGTGCACACCCCTAGTGTGCAAATGGCCACTGGACCATTCTGCACATGTGCTCTCTTTTACAAAAGGGTGGCGGCAGTCTTTCTGCCATTTTGGAAAAGGGCAGCCAGTCTGTGGATGTGTAGCAGCTATTCTGCAAATCTCAGACGGGCTTGCCCTTTTCCAAAATGCCAGCAATGCTGCTGCCACCATATTGGAAAAGGTGTGCATGTGTGAATGATCCAGTGGTAATTTTATACATGCACAGTGGGGAGGGGTTTGTTTTATTTTAAAATTATTTTAAAGTTTTTATTGATCCAAATACAAATCCATAGTATGGATACATATTTAAATCCAAAATTGTGGATCTGAACCAAAAATGGAACCGAACTGCAATTTCTTCTGGTGAACCATTCCTACTATTTGTCATTTCATAACTAATATAGAAATTTTTCTTTCTGACTCATGAGATTGCATGTATGGGATGGGATTGGAGCAAGGGTCCCGTGTTACAAGCTTCTCCCAGGCCCAGAGAAATGATGCTTGGATCCTGTGCCAGGGCTGGCCTTACCACATGGCAAATGATCTAGGCCCCACTAGTTTCTCTAATTCTGGGGTCCCCACAATAGCTTCTGTTTTCAAAAGACCAGGGTTCAGTTCCCCCCCCCCCAAATCCCTCCCAACACAGCACCAAAGATGACCATCTCTAGTGTCCTGAAAATCTAGGGCCCCTGTAGGCACATGGGAGGAGGTGGGGCCACCAGAGACCCCACATTTTATCTTTCCCTGGGCTATGCAAATTCTAGGGCTGGCCCTGAGCAACGTGGGAGAAAGGAAAGAGACTTGTGTGGCAGGTTTACAGAGCCCTTTGCACCCTCCAGCAGCCTTCAGGATACTCTTTGGCTACTTTCAGGCATCACATTTCCATGTCTTTAAACGCCATGGAAAGCACCCAGTGGAGCTCCTGTTGTGTCTGAACACGTGCACCATATGGTAATCCAGTGGCATAACAGTTTAAAAGATTTGCAGATAAATCAGTTGCTGTAACACAGGGTAGTATGTACACCTGTAGTACAAGTGTTCACACATCAAAACACCTCCATGGAAACTTCATCATGCATTCCCACTACCAATGCATGCATAATACATTACATGCACACCTTGTGTCAACTGGATGCATATGGTGCACACACAGTATGCGCAATGCACGCATCATGCAGTGGGAATGTGCATTGAGCATGAACACTGACACATTGAATGTGTGCAGCATGCATGTTTTGCATGCATGGACCTCATATTGACCCATATGAGGTCAGCCAGAAAACCAAAAGGTCAATTAATCAGTCAAACCATCAGTAATAATAGCATGTGGTATATGAGTCAGTTCCCAAAGGAAAGTTGGTTACTAGGGGTGGGAGTTGGGGGCAAAAAAACGGTTACTGGTTTTACCAGTTACCAGTTTACAAAAAATTTGTTTGCCGGATAAAAACCGGTATACCGGTACCAGGTTTTTCCCCATTGATTTCAATGGGGAACTGTCCCCATTGAAATCAATGGGAAAAAAAACATACCTCCCCACTCCCAGGCTGCGCAGGTGGAAGGGGGGACACTCCCCACCCACCCTGCCCAGCCTGGATTTTTTTTAAAAAATTTATCCCAAAGTCAGCTGCTAGTGTAGGCTACGGGCTGTCGCGCCGGTGGTGATGACCCAGAGCCCATACCAGCAGGTACTAGGCGATCCCTGGGGTGGGAGATGGTTTAAAAAACCCCACCCCAGGGATCGCCCTACCCCCCCCACCCAGATCGCCTTACTTGTCCTCCAGGGAGCGGCGACAGTGGCAGCTGCACGGCACGGGTCTGGGCAGCTTCAGCACTAGTTCCTGGAAGTTCCCCGGAGGCCTAGTCAAGCGCTGTAGGGAAGCCAGCTGCCAGTAGCGCTGAAGCTGCCCAGACCCGTGCCTTGCTGCTCTGCCACTGTCACCGCTCCCTGGAGGACAAGTAAAGCGATCTGGAGGGTAGGGAGATCCCTGGGGTGGGGGGGAGTTAAACTACCCCTCACCCCACTGATCACCCTGGCTGCTGCTGGTGCGGGCTCCGGGCCACCGCCACCAGCGCAGCGGCGACCTGGAGCCAGCAATAGCAACCAGACTTCGGGTTAATTTTTTTAAAAAAAATCCAGGCTGGGCAGGGTGGGGGTGGGGGTGTCCCCCCTTCCACCCGCGCAGCCTGGATGTGGGAGGGAAAGTGAGTAGGGCTTTTTTTTTTTTAACATTGCGGCCATTCATTTCAATGGCCACAATGTAAAAAAATTCGGCACGGGGAACTGGTACCGGTACCCCAGAATACTGGGTTAATCCAAAACTGCCGGTACAGCAGAATACTGGCAGTTTCAGATACTGGGGGAACCGAAATTTCCACCCCTATTGGTTACCATTAACCTTTTGGTTTGCTTGTTTGTTTTTTGTGAAAAGTGCCCTGAAGTAGAAATCTACCCCGTTACATTTCATGTTAGTCTGTAAATTCAAGCAATGTAAGTGCCAAAGGACTGGGGTAGAAATCTACCTCAAAATTTATTATTTTCATGACAGAAGATGAGGGTTAACTACAGCAATAACAGGGACTAATCTCTACTTCTTTCACCTTCCATCACTGACAACTTATTAAAGTCAAACTTTCTCAATCATTGACTCTAGGATCCTGTCATGACATCACAAATAGTTTGAAGCTTTTACTTAGGCCATTTTTAAACAGGCGGGCGGGGGTGTTTGTGTTAAAAGTCAGGTCAGTGTGAAGCAGGTGGAGCACTTCTGTGGGGGCAATGGGTGGGGAGAGGGTGCAGATGGGTGCACACCCACCCACAGAGCAACCTGCCTTTCTTTTGGTTGCTCCATGCATGGGTGACAGGTAGAGGTGGTGGGTTGCAGGATGGCGTGCACATGCACACCCACCACGGCGGTAACATGGGTGACACCCATGCATGCACACACAGCGGATATGTGCGTGTATGCTTGGGTCCATCCCATGTAAAAAGGTCCTCAGTTAATATTTTTTCCTTTTATATATTTCTCTTCTCCAACTCTTCAGTGAAGAGATTTCTAATGAGAACCACTTTTGCCATCTCACTCTTATCATGTTCTCCTTTTTCATGCTATCAGCATTCTCATCTCTCATAATATCTGATCTTGGAGTTCCTGAAGAGTTCACATGTTATGTGAGTCCTGAATGTATCAATGGATTAGTTATTTTATACAACATTTTTTACCTCTAAACTGCCTATCTGAATCTGGCATAAATAGAGATTAAAAAAAACTTTGCCATCCTGACAGGTGCTTGGTCAGTGCCCTCTGTAAAATTATGATTTATTTATTATTAGCAAGTATTTATATAGTGCCAGAAATTAGGGGTGGCACTTGATGGAAAATATCGGATACCGGATATTGCATCTCGGATTACCGGATTAAAACTGGTATTACCAGTACTGGATTTTTTCCCCATTGAAATCAATGGGGAAGTTTTCTCATTGAAATCAATGGTAGAAAAAACCAAAATTACCTGTAATAAAGACAACATGTCTCTTGTAACGATTCAATGACAGATTCACTTGTTTCCTTAACTGCTAACCACCGGACTACACTTTACCCCAGAAGCCCCCAGTACTACTACTTTTTTCTTTAAAAATAGGGTTTTTTTCCACAGCACGCAGGTCATCATCAATAGGGATGGGCGAACAGACCGCGGTTCGGGTTCGGCCGTTCGTGTTTGGCCATTCGTGGTCGTCCATTTGTGTTCGGCTGTTCGTGTTTGGATGGGTGTGTTCGCCCATTCGTGCTCAGCCGTTCGGCCGTTCAGCGAGTTCGTGTTCAGCCGTTCGGCCATTCGGTGAGTTTGTGTTCGGCCGTTCAGCCATTAAAATCACGCGAGAGCCGGAAAGCGAAAGCACGGCAGGCCGGAAACCGGAAATTTGTGTGCGTGCAGGAGGTGCGTGGCAAGTGAGTGTGAGTTTGACTCGGTTTGTGTGTTTTGGCTGTGTTTGACTGTTTGTGACTTTGTTGGATTGGCTGGCTGCGTGTTGTGTTTTGGTTCAGTTCATGTGTGTTGTGGGTGAGAGAGTGGTCCTTGTTTAAAAAAAAAAAGAAAAAATGAAGAAGTCTGTGGTGATGATCCCCCGGCTGGGGGCCAACTTGCCAGTGCCACTCGAGGAGGAGGAGGTGGTAGCGGCTGCGGCACTGGTAGCAGCCGAAGTGGATACCCTGGTGGCTACACCTCCCGTGGCACTGGTGGCTTACTCCTCGGAGGAGGAGGAAGCAGCGGGCTCTGGAGCTGCTGCCAGGTTTGTAAAAAAATTTTTACTTTGAGGACAAGAAAGGCTCTATCTGTTGGAGAGAGCTCACTGGCATGCATGTGGATGCGTGGGTAGTGGGCATCAGTCGGGCACAAACAGTGGGCATCAGTGGGTGGCAGCAGAGGGGAGAGGGTACTGTAGTGTGTGGGACTTTGGCACGAGCAGCACCCCCACCCAAACTTGTGCCAGGCTAGCAAGGACTCCACTCTCCAGTTGCCTTGCCATCCCATTCCCTATGCACCCCCAAGTAAGGGCAGGCTTTTTCCTCCAGCCAGGGTTATTATTATTATTATTATTATTATTATTATTATTATTATTATTAACAAACATTTATATAGTGCCAGCAGTGTACCTGGCATGACATGTTTACAAAGTAATAAAATAGACACGGTCCCTGCCCCTAGGGCTTACAATTAGAGAGACATAGGAAGGGGAAGAGAGGGAGAGACAAGGGGTCTAACATTCATGAAGATGCGAGGTCTCAGGTACATGTGCTTGGCTTGGTTATGATGAGAATGAGGGTTACGATGAGGGTACCATCTCCTGTCACCATCCCTAACACCCCAAGGAGGGCAGGATTTGCACATGCCAGCCAGGGCCTTCCTAGTTGTGATCCCAAGCACCACAAGGAGGGCAGGGCAGGGCAGGGTTTGGTTTAGTTTGCACGTGCCAGCTAGGGCCTTCCAGTTCCTAGTTGCACTCCCTAGTATGAGCATCCCTGGAGGGCAGGAATTGCACAAAATTAAATTTCTAGTTGCAATCCCTACTAGCACCCCGAGGAGGGAGGACTAGAGACCCATTATCATAAATGCCTGATATTTATTTGGTGTTCTTATGTGTTCCCATTTCAGAGAGAAATTGGATTCCAGCCCCAGCCCTGCTGCCAGGACCAGGCCAAGGAGGAGGACTCAGCAGACCCCTAGGGAGAGCTTGCCAGTGACACCCCCAGACATTCGGCGCCAGTCGTCGGATGTCTGGAGGTTCTATCAGAAGGGCGACAGAACCGCCACATGCAAGGTATGGCACGGGGACTGGAACAACAGGGAATGAATTGCTCTAAGACCTGTTAGGAATGGAAGTCCCCTGCAGAGAGAGATTGGATGACCACCCAGTCCACCCACTTGTGGAGACATAATGCAGGCAAGGCTTGTTGACAGACCATTGGTCTGACACAGTATGACCCTTCTTATGTTCCTATTTTTTTCTGCTCTTTTTAGATCTGCAATAAAGCTTTCCACCAGCAGATGGAGGGGACCACGTTGGGGCTCATCAGCCACATTGATAAGACCCACAGCCAGAGAGTGAGGTGGGCGGGTGAGGACTCTGAGGACTCTGAGGTGGTGCCCGTGCCCAGGCTGCCCATGGTCGAGCCTCAGTGCCAGAGGAAGGGGGGGAAGGCAACCCAGAAAAGGAGGCATACAGTCCCTTCCCCTCCCCCCCTCCAGCCCCAACGTGGAGACCCCTGAGCCCCTGAAGGATGCAGAGGTGAAGGCCCAGAGGTGCACCCTGGCCCATGTGTAGGTGATCCAGCGGTCCTCTGCCGACTTGGAGAAGGGCCTGGTGAAGGAGCTGCAGGAGGTCCAGGCGGAGTGGCAGAAGGTGGTGGCATATGCCCAATATGTCTCCGCCGAGCTCTGCCGCATGCAGCTCTACCACCAGGAGCTCTCCAGGTGGCATGAGGCGATGAAGGAGGGCCTGGATCACTGTGTACTCAATGGCGTTCTGGGCGAGCACGAAGTTGTCAGCCTTGAGCCCTGCGAGGCGCCCCTACCTCTCCTGCCCTTGGACCGATTCCTGGGGGATAGGCCCAGTGGAAGCAGAGCAAAAGACTCTTAGGTTTGTAATAAGTTTCATTTTCATGTTTTGTTTTGTTTTCTTTAATGTTGTTGTTGTTGTTGTTGTTGCTTTGTTAAACTTATTGTTCATTGTTATAATAAAAGTAAAGTTTGTAATGTATTTCTTGTTATGAGCTTTGTTTGACCTGTCCAATATTTTATTTATCCCTTTGTGCTACTGAAGTTCTGGATGGCAAGTGGCAGAATCTCATACAGCTTGTCGATCCCTTCCAGCAGCACCTCCTCCCACCTCATGTAGTGTAGTTATGAACCCAAAGATGTGCTGTGCCAGTGCAGGGTCTCAACTAGCAGAAAATGAAATCCCCCAGGAGGTGCAGGGCTTGTGTTTGTGTGGGTAGGTGTGACAGAGAGAAAGAGAGAGGAGAGACAGGCTCAAGATACACAAACTTTAGGAGTTCTGCGGATGGTAGGTCGGGTCGACAGTTTGCGAAGAGAAACTTGATAGTGACACAGATGTATAGAAATCTCAGGAGGTGCAGGGCTTGTGTTTTGTGTGGGTAGGTGTTTGAGAGAGAATTAGAAAGAGAGAGGAGAGACAGGCTCCTCGGCAGCAGGCAGCAGGCAGCGGGAGCTGGTGGTCAGAGGGGCTTTTAGTTTCAGCAACCAGCT
>QEPC01003283.1:160700-171852 GCA_003113815.1 Sphenodon punctatus
GGGAGGGAGGAAGATTGAGCACAGGGAACACAGGGAGGGATAAAACCAAAAACAACAACTAAATCTATCTAGGTAGGTAAGCTAAATAAATGAAGGTAGATGGGTTGGATGGGTGAAATAGGAGGAGGTGGAATGAGAACAAGAACTGCTGAGAGAGAGGAGGGAGCCTTCTGAAACGCCTGCTGTTCAAGAACAGTGACTATCTCAGAAGATATTGGGAATGGGGGAGGCAGACAGTTTTGTTTCTTGTTGCGCCTGCCTCACCGCAAGCCCCATTGGCTCCGTGCAGCCTAGCCCGTGGCCAATCGCGGACTGCCAAGCCAGTGGTCTAAGGCGAAAAGAGATGGTGATTGGGCACTGACTGCTACTCCAAGCCCCCTCCACCCCTGGTGCCTGGAAGTCTGCTCCTAGCTGAGTCAGATGACTTCCCCCTCCCTGCTACATTTGGCCTTCCAGTGACCTGACAACAACAGAGTCACAAGACCATGCATTAGTCACCCGAACACAACCGAACACGATACGAACTGACCGAACTGTTCGGCCGTTTTGCCGTTCGGTGTTCGGTTCTGTTTGGCACGTTCGCCCATTTCGCTGTTCGGTGTTCGGTTTGTTCGTGTTTGTGTTCATGTTCGTGTTCGGCCGTCTGAACAGGCCATGTTCGGACCGGACACCGAACTTCCGAACCGCGTTCGCCCATCCCTAATCATCAAATCAAACAGAAATCAGATCACAGCAACTGCCAGTGGAGGACACTCGCACAGTGGCATGTGACGTCAGTCAAGCATGCAGTTTAGTTTGCAAGTGAGTAACAACTCTGACTCAACGACAAAATCCTGTGCAGCCCCCAACTAGATTCAAAACCTACTGTGTCCCACTCCCCAGGATTCCCATGATAATCCACATATTTTCAATGCCAACATTTACAACCATACCTTATCAACAGTGACTGTTTATATGAATATTTAATCATAGTAAAATCCATTTACTACCCCTAAAACAACCCCTTATAGGAATAATGCCAAAAAACTGGTTTTGATTTTGCTAGTTCGGTGTCCCAGGATCCCCGCAAATCACCCACAACCAAATATTGACAATTCCAACAGTTCCAATGCCAACACAACGAACACAACACAGTGTCAATCAATCCCAAATTTAGTGAGACCCACAAATAAACCCACTCTCCCTTCATTTGACCATAGCCCCATGGGGATAGGCAGTGGATGGAACCCCCAGTAAGAAGCCCTCAGTAAGAGGCTCTCCATCTCCCCTGAGGCAGGGCCTAAACCAGCAGCCCAGCAAGTGTAGTTCAAAGAGTTAACATTGGAGGGAGGGACATTAACCCTGAGTTCTCCTTGCAGCTTTCTACTGGGAGGATAGAGAGCATTCTGTGGTCACATGCATTGTCTTTCCCCCAACCAGACCCCAAAAAGAGATCACATTGCCATCACCTACCTTTATCCTGAACCTCCAAATCCTCAATTTTTGTGCCCTCCTTCACCACCTGTAGTCTTCCGAAGGTGCAGGCTTCGGGACACAAGCCTTCCTTCAGGCTTGGAGAACTGGGAGGACTGAGTTAGCTCCCAGTCCTATGACAAGTCGAATCAGAAGAGATGAAAGGGAAGAGAAGGACATGACAGAGGAGAAATAGGAAGAGAAAGGGTTTGGTTTGGTTTGAGTGCACAAGAAGAGGAAGATGGGTTTCAGTGAGAAATGGGGAAAGGGGACTCCATTGTTTCCAAGCATCTCCTCTGCCAGGTTCTTACTTTCTCAAGTTCACAAGGCGAGGTGAGGTGTGGAATCTTGCCAGATCTCAGACAAATTGGAGGGGAGAAAAACACACAGCAAGTTATTGAGATTTATTCTGGAAACATAGATTATATGATTTTACCCCTTTGTGGATCTGTCTCCAAAGTGGAGATTCCAACCCTTCCAATCCCCATGCCATCACTTACCATTATCTGAATTTCCATTCTTTTTCCCCATGATTTCTTGGACTGCATGTAGATTTATGGGGTCTAGGCTCCAGACACAGAGAGACTACTGACTTCAGAGGTATGGCATAAATAACTTGTTAAAGTCATTAATCACTAATGCATCTTGAAGTGCACTGGTGGGGGGTGGGGGGGATGGAATATTGCATTCTGCTGTTGCTGTAGTATTGAGATCAATTGTTGTTGAGGTCCCACTCCTGGGATTCTGGAAGTGCATTGGGTTTTGGGGGATATTGTGAATTGATCTATTCTGTTAATGGAACAACATTTCACTGTGAAAATCTGAAATTCCACTGTGTCTGGAGACAAAGTGGTGGCGGGGATATTGCTTTCTTTTTTCTTTTCTGCTGCTGTAGAGGTCAGGCACTGTTGTTCAGATCTCATGGCTGGGGTTCTGGTGGTCTCCAAACACATTGGGAGGTCAAATCACAGTAGTCCGGTCTGTACAACCCCACTGTAGACTGAAGTCCCACTGCTTCTGGACATGCAGTGTGAGGGGTGGGATACTGCAGTCTGTTGCAGATGAGGTTCCACATCTGCAACAGGGGTAAGAGGCACCGGTAGGTTTTCACTGGCAGTGGCACTGGTTAGGATCCAGCATGACCCATCGGATGGCTGAAGGGGTCCGGGCTGGAGCCTTCTTGGGGGGAGGGGGGCAGTTGAAAGCCTACATCCAGTTCCTAGTAGACACATGCCCACATTATAAAGTCACAACTGGCACCTTTCTATAGCCACCAAGAAGGAATAATGATTTAATGAATGTAGATGCAGAGATTTAAACAAGTATGGAAGTAGGTGACTCCCAAGTACAGGGCAATGTGAATGGTATTAGCTGCTCTGTGAAAAATCAAATTACTCCATTCTCTACTCTTCACCACTAATCAGTTCAATATGTTTCCAAAGCACTGAATTAACTTATATACCATGTGCCATTCCAGCATGCAATCAAAGCCATTCTTCCATTGTGGAAATATTTTCTCTAGTTTCACAGAGTGAACCAACATTTTTCAAGAGATTTAAAAACCAAGATATCCTTTCACTTCAGGTAAATTAAAGGAGCAATAGGAAGAGATCCCAGAAGCACTGCTGACAATGAGAGGAATGCCAAGCCAACCATCATCTGAAACAATGGTGATTTTGAATGTGAAGCATCTATTGCTATAGCAATTATCTTGGCTGACTATACTAATACACAACAATGAAATAAATGCTCTTAGTTCTGCAAAACATGTCCGCTGCCTATTTTGATCTCACTTGCTTTAGTTTCACATTGCTAAACAGACTGGCTTATGTGTAGTTGTCATGGATTCCAATGTTCTCCTGAGATCACAGTGTTCTGGCACAAAGGTGAACTCCATCCTGAACCTGCATGATCAGGGGACTTGGTTTATTTAGGACCTCCTATAAGACACATTCCTATATAGCTCCCTAGGTAAGGCATCATCAGGGCAATCTAAGACAAGACTTCCAGTGCCTTACACCTGTGGACCACCTTGCTGACATAGGCCAGGGCCAGTGATGAACCCATGGCTCACTGCTATCAAAGAAAAAAATTATTTATTTATTTATAAATATTTGTTAGCCGCCCCCTCATGCCTACGGCATCTTAGGGCGGTTTACAGCATAAAAACACACAATAAAATTTATTAAAACAAAGTTTTAAAAATACAACCCCCCTCAACCTAAAAACTCTTCAAAAATTCCCCCTACCCCACCCTCCCACACTCCCCTCCGAAGGCGTGGGTCTTGCAGGTCTTGCAGGCTTGCCGAAACACCAACAGACCTGGGGCCAGATGGGCTTCCTCCGAGAGGGAATTCCAGAGCCTCAGCCTGGCCACCAAGAATGCCCTCTCCATTGTGTCCTGCCGCTTTACACGGGGGACCTCCAAAAAGGCGCCCCCGGTGGACCACAGGGATTACTCTGAGGCACGGAGAGCGAGGCGGTCCCCAAGGTATGAGGGGCCCAGAACATGTAGGGCTTTATAGATCAACACTAGCACCTTGAGTCGGGCTCGGTACGCTATAGGCAGCCAGTGCAGAGTACAGAGTACAGGTGTTATGCGCTCCTGCCTTCCTGTCCCCATAAGGAGATGAGCTGCCACATTCTGTACCAGCTGAAGCCTCTGAACCAGAAACAAGGGAAGCCCTATGTACAGCACATTACAGTAGTCTAGCCTTGAGGTGATGAAGGCATGAATGAGGGTGCCCATGTCGGTCCTGGAAATGTATGGACACAGCCTCTGTACCAGATACCGCTGGTGGAAGGCGGCCTTAGCCACCATCTCTACCTGCCGATCCAGCCAGAGCCCCGGGTCCTACACCCCCCCCAAACTCTGAACCTGCTTGACTACAGGAGGGCGGACCCCCACCCCCCACCAGGGGAGCCAGTACCTCCCTCGCCCTACCCACCACCATCACCTCTGTCTTATCAGGATTGAGCTTCACTCTGTTCTGCCACATCCAATCTGCCACAGCCTTCAAACATTGGGAAAGTAATGAGACACCAGGACCTGGGTCAGTTGAAAATGAAAGGTACACCTGAGTATCGTCAAGGTAACATGCAAGCAAGAGGGAGTGGTGTGCCTGGGATCAAGATAAAAACTAAAACAAATAAGTAGGTAGGGGGGAGTGCATTTCTGAAAGGCAAGTCTTTAGTGTGTTGAAAGTATCACTGCTTCCATATGTGATCCTCTTAGACTGTTTTTAGACAAGGCGCCAAAAAGTGCCTCCTGAGCTGCGCATTAGGAGAGAAGCTGCGCCGCACTGCCGGAAGTGAAGTGTTCCCCGTTGCCAGCAACGGCAGCGGCTGGAGATGTGATGCTTTGCAGAAGCGCATTCTAGAGACCTGAAAATTGAGGTTGCTGGCAATGGGGAGCACGTCACTTCTGGTAGCGCGGTGCAGCTTGTCTCTAAACACGCGGCTGAGGAGACACTTTTCAGTTCCTTGTCCAAAAGTGGTGTTAGTGTCTTTAAAATTAAAACTTTAGAGCAAAAGCATACATTTCAGAACTTTGATTTTCTAATTGGCTGAACTGTAGCTTGAACGATCAGTCCTGCACAGACAAATATGTGCCTCTCACAGTCATCCTTTTTTTCAAGCTCAGCCCCAAATTTACAAATGTTCATAAACACATGCAAATTTATGTAGGTTACAGGTGACATGAAGGGTGCATATTTTTCTTTTTCAAATGTTGGAGGGCACGAGATGGTTCAGGACCGTCACCAAGTCAGACTGAACTCAGGAATTTGAGCCACTTTGACACCTACCTCCTCTAAGCATGCCCAAGTGTGTGGGGCCCAGATTTAGGGCAGGCTGCAAAACTCCACTAGACCAAGCCACTGTACATCATGGGCTTTTGTTTACATTAAACAGTCAATTTTTTTCTCCTAGTGGACTGTGGTTGAGGAAGGTCAGAATTGGTTCAAAGTAACATAACTGAGAAGCAAGGGAAAACCCTTCTTGACCTGAACAAAAGGGAAGGATTATAAGCCAGCCAATCTGGCTGGATCTTGGGACTCAGTGTCAAAGGAGTGAGATTTTATCACAGTAATTACTTTTCATTTACACTTGGGAAATACAGACTAGTAGGGATGGCTGCTCAGTATCTGTATTATCAATCCAAAGCTTTACCAATATCTGTAAAAAATAGATATTAACCACTGTTTCTCAGATGCTCTCTTTTTCATTCATTGCAATTAAACATCATACTGCTGCTCTCATCACCAACATAAAACATACACTCACAAATGCTTCAATGCCTTGCAGTTACTATGTTGCCCACATCCTTAATGAACTTTCAGTAATGTCTGTGCCTTGCTGTGTTGCCCACAGTGCTCCACTAACAGCATAACACCACACTATGCTGCCATAGCCCTAACACATTCTATCAAGGATGAATAATGATAATACAAATAATTAATAATTATTTTGATTTTATAGCACTCCCCTTCCTTTAAATGGTACTCGGAGCACTTTACAATCATAAGAATACAAAAATATAAAATCAATTTAAAAGGGAAAGGAGGAGGGAGGACAGACTACATTAAGAAGAACCTTTAGTGCATCCTAAAAGCAGCTAGAGAACAAACGAATTTCAGGAGCTTTTTAAAGGTAAGGAGGAATCCAGAGGGAGCATATTCCACACTGAGGGGCCCACCACAGCAAAAGCCTGATCAATTGCTGACTTAAGGCACAAATCTTCCCCAATGTAGATTCCATTCCATTGGAAAATCTAAAATGGAATGTAAAAGCAATTCATTTCTTCAGTTCTTGTTCCACTTTTCTTGGCCCTGGCTCTTTTTTTGGCTCTTTTTGTTCTTCCCTCTTCTGGGCGTACTTCCTCACATTAATTATCACTATCAGTCTCTCACCTCTGCTGGAGCCAACAGAGCACCTTCCATGGGGCTGAGGCCTCACTTTGCATAGGTTCTTCCCAGGGCCACAAGAGTCAGTATCAGCATCTACAACATATCATCCCTGCAGGCATTGAGCTGTTTTCTTTTCCTTGGGGAAATCAAACTACTCAAGCATCTGCTGATGTAATCAGTCCTGCATGATAAGGATGTGGCATGCTGTCCACCATGGGGCAACCTCCTTCCCCATCACACCCCATTTGCCTACAGCCCCAAGGCGGGTGGGGAGGGGGATACGTTGCTCTTGCTGACCACAGGCTCAGCAAGTATTTTCTTGCTTTGTGATCTGCAAAAGCAGGTTCCATGCTACGTGGAGACTCTTCATCGAGCAATAGTTTCAAGATGAACCTGGGATTATGAGTGCATTCAAACTGTCAGTGATCAATGTGTCCTGTCATTCATATAGCTGCTACAGCTAGCTGTGTTCTTAGTAAAACATGAGCCAGGTCATCTATCGTCCAGAGTCACTGTGTTTCTCATGCTGCCCATGTCACATTCCTCTCACTTACAAGGCCTTACAAAGATCATGCCTCATGCTTCACCACTCTGCCCTGCTGGCAGCCATACCCTCATCATGAAGCTTCACATCTCACCACTCTGCCCTGCCATTAGCCATACCCTCATCCATGAAGATCCACGCCTCGCTACTCTACCCTCCTGAAAGACATACACTCCCTCCCTCACAAAGTTTCACAACTCACCACTTTGCTCTGGAAGACATACCCTCACAAAGACTGCCTGCTGCAACTTTGAAAGCTATTATTCAGAAAAGGAAACCCAGATGATGGGTGTGCAGAGCTTACCTTTTTTGTTTTAGTTTTCAATTTATGGTAAAAAATATATAATCTGTCGATTTTCAGGTTTTCATTAAAATTCCATCTGTTTTTGTTAACTTTTTTGTTTTAAAAATGTTTTAAAATTAGACACGCAATGTGCATGTGCAAGATTGTGCCTGGATCATTCTGCACATACGTACCCTATTCCAAAATGGCAGCATCAGCGTCACCACAGTTTTGGAAAAGGAAAGTCAGTCTGCAGATGCTCAGTGGGCATTTTGCACACGTGCAGACCAGCTTCCCTTGTCCAAAATGATGGTGATGATGCCACTGCTTTTTTGGAAAGGGGATGCGCGAGCTCAAAACAGCCCTGGTGGTCATTTTGTGCATGAACCATTCTATTTTATGTTTAAATTGTTTAATCAAAACAAATGAAAGCAAACGTATGTTATTGCAATAACGAAAACGACAACCGAGAATAACAACAATGATACCAATACTGAAATTAAAAACAAATACGATAACATTGTCGTTATTGCTGTCATTATTATAGCTTTGCAGTTGTGTTTTGGAGGGAAAATGCAGAGAGGGAAGAGGAAGCAGAAATCTCAGAGCCCTAAACAGGGTTGAACTCTTGAACTGTGCCTGTGTTGGGAGGGGCGAGCAGTTCATCAATATCTGATGGATGTATCTCTGGCCAATGAGCAGCACAAGCAGGCCCCAGCAGTCTCATGGCACTCTGTGATTGCTCAGTGCTTGCTGCCTCCCACAACTAATCTGGGGTGCTTTTGTGGAGGGCACTGCAACCCTTTATAATGGTAGGGCCAGGCTTTTTCTCTCCGTTCTGCAAGACCTCTGCTTGTCAGGTTGCATTTATAGAACTGTGGTGCTTGCACACAAAAGAATCCTCCCTAGGCCTCATTGTATTACGAAAACCTTTCCTTCCTCATACCCTACATTTTACCATCTCCCTTTCCCTGCCTTTCTCCCCCCGTACAGTATATATAGATAGGTAGTATAGATTAGATATAGATATATATTATAGACATATAGATTAGATTAGAAGAGTGATATAGATAATTTATTAGATAATAGTTTTCTCTCCTGTCTGACTTAGATTTAGATAGATATTAGTTGTGCACGGGAATCAATAACGATATCAATACTAAAAATAAAATCTTAGTTTGAATTGGTACAGATATTGATAATGATAGCAAATAGTGAATACCAATAGTGAATAACAAAAATGATAACAACATTGTCGTTAGTAATAACAAAAGCGACATTTTTGAATAATGAAAACAAAAATGACATGGGGGTTTGGTGCACACCCCTACAACGGCTATCAGATAGATAAGGGAGCAGACTTGTTATCTTTTGCTCCTGAGGGCAGGACTAGAACTAATGGTTTCAAACTATAGCTAACCATTTCGACTAAACATTAGGAGGAACTTTCTAATGGTAAGACCTATTTGACAGTGGAAGAGACCACCTAGGATGGTGGTGGACTCTCCTTCACTAGAGGTTTTAAAATGGAGGCTGGGTGACCATCTGTCAGGGATGCTGTAGCTGTGGATTTCCTGCATTGAGCATGGGTTTGGACTCAATAACTTCTGAGGTCACTTCCAACTCTGAGATTCTATGTACATATGTACTATGGATGAATAAGGAACAATTGGTGTTGCTTTCATCTGTGTTTGTTTTTGTTTTTTTAAATAATAAAAAAAACACTTCAAAAAATCACGGTATATGCACAAAATGCTGCCTGGTCCATTATATGCATGTGTGCCCGTTTCCAAAATGATGCTGCAGTGTCGGCTATATTTTGGGAAAGGGCACACGTGTAAACAACCCCAGTGGCCATTTGTACATGCACAGTAGTTTGTTTTGGGATTTTTTTTAAATAAAAAATCACTGTGCATGTGCAAACTGGCACTGAACCGTTCTGCACATGCACACCTTCTTCCAAAATGACTGGTTGCGCATCATTGCTGGCAGTATTGGCACCATTTTTGAAACAGACAGTCTGCACATGTGCAATACAGTGGCAGCTGATGGGCAGTGGGTGGAGCCAAATTAATGGTGGACAGAGCCAACCTAATGGTGGGCAGAGCCAACCCTAAAATTGCACACTTATTACATGATCATGAACAATGGAATAGAACAGGCACACAAGGTTAGCAGTTTTAGCCAACAACAACAGAGCCAAGTGAGTCCGGTATGCATGGTAGCAAAGAGGGCTTGCTCTTCTTCGATTGTAAGCCCACTGGGCAGGGACCTATCTTCAATAACCTGAATGCTTTCAATGGCAGGAGTGCAATAGCAGAGAAAATATCCCAACCAATTTAAAAACATTCAAAGTTCAACTCTCCAGATATCAAATAAATAATCACACAGAAAGAGGAAAATAATTCAAAGGGGCTGTCACAAGAAAGTACAACTCTATGCAAGGTCACATTAAAAAAAGTATATTTGAAGTGTTCACACTGGGTATTTTCAGACGTTACATGATCACAGTCAACCACCGTGAATCACAGTGGATTCAGGGTGGTGGCTGTGAGCACTGTAACGTGTATTTGAGCCCCGTCAGATGTTCACCACAGTGAATCTCTGGCAGGGTTCAATGCTAAGTAACTACAATTCTGGAGGTGAGGCCAGCCTCACCTCCAGAATCGTGGGGTGATTTCAGACGTTACGGGGCCCGTTGGCCCCATACCGAAAGCAACCCATTAGTTCCCCGCCGGGGTCACCCCGTCATGCCATATCAGACGTGCCGGGGGGATCCCGGCGGGGAATCCGGGAGGGGGCCGCTGCACCCGCCCGTCTGCCTGAGGGCGGGTGGCCAGTGGAGCATGGGGGGATGGGGCTGAGCATACGCATGTCGTACCGCGCAGCCCCGCCCCGCTCCCTCCCCGAACCCCGGTAGAGATCAGGCTGGCACGTCTAAACAACAGCTGGTCTGATCACAGACCGGGATCCAAGACTGGGCCGGGGTTCAGCATGGCAGGTCGAATGGCCCATCACATCTGAAAATACCCACTGCTGCATTTTCAGCATTTCCATTTATTTTGCATTTCCAGTTCAATTTTTATAGTCTGGTGCATTGGCAGCTTAAACACAAAACAAAACAAAACAAAACACAGAAGTATTAAGACACTCCAGTCCAGTCACAGTGCATGCTGAGTGAGGACTGAAATGCAAACCATGCATGATTAGTCCCACTAAAACACTGAGATTAAAACCCAAAGCCAGGGTTCTTTTTACATCAGAATAAGGATGAAATATAAACAAGAGAGAATTTCCCCACTAAACTGTGACTGGGCTTGAAACCCAAAGCTACAAATTTCATTCACATCAAGCTTAAAAAACAAAACACAGGCAGTAAAACATCCTATTCCAGTGGATGCTGAGGAGGATTGAAATCCATTGCAAACCAGAGACAATTAGGCAGGAACCCCACACAGTGCAGCGAGAATTAAAATCAAATCAATCAATGGTGCATTCATTTTAAAATTCACTTCATTTTCTCCCAATCAACTAAGATTAACCAAACTCAGATAATTCAAAGTTAATTCATTTTTAATTTATTATTATTATTATTATTATTATTATTATTATTATAGTCCTCTCCCCCTGAATCCCTATTTACATCCCCCCAAATCCACCTCAAGCATCCCTATTATCCTCTCCCCTGCACCCTATCTCCAACAAATCCTCCCTCATCCTGCCCCCTGCACCACCATCTGCCCTCCCATCTCCCCCAAATCCACCACAAGATCCCTATTATCTTCTCCCCTGCACCCCGTCTCCTCCAAATTATAATATAATATAATATAATATAATATAATCTCATTGTAACCAAGCCAAGCACGTGCACTTGAGACCTCGCATCTTCATGAATGTTAGACCCCTTGTCTCTCCCTCTGTTCCCCTTCCTAAGTCTCTCCCCCAGCTCCTGTCTCTCAGATTGTA